>JAVCKT010126672.1:0-19753 GCA_032273925.1 Rhynchotus rufescens
AGGGCTCCTTTAGAGGACATAGAAATTTTGAAGTACTTCTAAAGCTTTTAAGGAATGGAAAATAAACAGATATCCAGCCTATTGTCAAATTAATCTCTAAGGATTATGTTTCCTGCAGCTCACAAGTGACTAAATCCTTGCCCACCATGCTAAAGCTTCCCCCTTAGCAACCAAAGCAAAAATAAATAAATAAGTAAATAAATAAATAAGAATCCTGCACATGGGAAGCTTTGAAGTGGAGGCAAAACATAGGCAGTATTAATAAAAGGGATAGTAAAGTAGGCCAGGAAGCTGTCTGGAGAAAAGCTATCTCTGGGTGCCATTATAAAGCAAGCGGGGTCAGATTTAGCCAGCACATAGGTGGATGTTAAATGAAAAATACTCCCAGAACTTGGAAGAAATGGGATTTTTGAGTCACTTACCGTCAGAGGGCACGAGGCTTTCCTCCTCCCAGCTGCATCTCGGCCAGCTTAATTTTTGAGAGTTTTGGTGATGCTGCAGGAGTGGGATTTTTGTGATGTTTCCAATCCGTAGCTTGTACTGACTGATGCCATTTTTGAATTATATGGAAAAGGAACAGCAGCAGCAGTGTTAGCTGTATTTTTATAACTAGGGAGGCATGCTTCCTGCTTGTAGCCGTGGGTCTGTCTGCATCGGGAGCTGCAGGAGAGCAGCAGGTTCCGATGGGGCAGTTAGGAGCTGGATCCAGCTCCGTGCGAGTCCCTTCACTGCCGAGAAGCAGGGCCAGACTCAGGTCCTCATTAATGTTCTCGGGACCAGCATCCCCGTTCCTCATTACATTAGACTTCGGAGGCAGATTTCCTTTTTTCACACAGTGAAAAGCTGTTGTTCAATAGCCTGTTCCTTTATTATGAACTTTAAAATTACATTGTGCGATCCAACTAAATCCTTCAATTACCCTCATTATTTTTTTAGTCCATCCTGACAAAAGGCAATAGCTATGTTTTTGCACAAATGAGCACAGGGAGACCTTGACTTTGGGTCATGGATATTCAGTTACTTGCAGACGTTTTAGTGTCATTTCATCATCAAAGAGCGTCTGTGCGGACAAAGATTCCAGCATAGTATTCCCCTGGGAAGTGCTGGTTGATGCTGTCTGATGGCTTTGTCTGGTCTTGAGTCTGCAATAGTATTAAAATGCCATAGAACAGCACAAGATTTTTGATAACTTTGTCAGGGAAAAGTGTGTCTCTAAATACATACTAGCAGCCTGTGGGCTGTAGTCTACAAGGGAAGTTGACTTGGCAATCACCAGTCTTGTCTTTTCGTGGGTATGGCATGCATATAACTTATCATGTTAGGCACTAAAACACCTATTTGTAACTACTGCATATGTTGTCTGGCTCCTCATAGCTTAATCCATCCTGTCGACACGCTCGCTGAGCAGCATCAAGTTTGCATATACAGAAAGCAGCAAGTGTATTTCATTGTGAGAAGTAAATTTTCATTCCCACAGCCCTGCTGCTTTGTGCTGTCACTACAATCTACTTGTCTCAAAGATGCCATGCTTCGATCCACGCAGCTGCTATAATGAAATTGCAAGTGGCTTATTAAGCCAGTTGGGTTTTCTTTGATCTTTCTGACATTACTTGATTACTATGGAAATACTACAACCAACAGATACTAACAAATGCTGACCCTGGGGAAATGTATTTGTCAGTACAGGCTCTGTGACTGCCTAGCTGCTTTATGCTTGCTGTGAAGGGAGCAGTTCCTTGAAGGGTTAGTCCTTCTCCTTTTCATTTGCAAGGAACAAGATGAGCACTGAGATTTGCACAAACAAGCTTTCAAAGATATATTTTCAAGGTAGCTTTCAAGCTGATAGTGACATTCTATAATCCAAAGACTAACTCATACAAATACAAGCTTAACAGTTATGACAACATTTAGATTTGTGTGGTATTAGCATACCACCAGACATTGCATTTAGGACTATACAAGTAACTAGATCTACAGCAGCAGCATTGTCATCTTCTAAGTGAAGAGTTGGGTAATTCTGGATTAATTAACATATAATCAACCACTGCATGTTTAGAAGTTTGAATTTTTAATTGCCTCTGTCTGCCCCATGCTTCTGGAGTAATGTGAATGGAAAGTTGTCAAAAACTCCCCGTCAGCTCTTAAAACTTTTACATATGCTTTGTCCTTTCAAATGCATCTGGGCAACTCAGAGCTTCCTCCATGGCCTTGGCGGTTTTTGGAGGTGTAATCTAGAGAGAACTCATTCGTACCCTTTCTGGAGAAATCATCGGCATGTCTCCAGTTTCTTTCTGCTCCTTGGGCAGCAGGCTGGTAATGTGGGAGTGAATGCTGAATGGGTAGGCTGTGGTGGCATCCAGGGGGTCACAGCGTGAGGAAGCAGCCTTCTAAACTGGAAAGGTTGAGGATATAGTAGAAGTGTGTCTCAGTTACAAAAATCCTACCCTAGGATCTATTGCTCTGGAGAGCTGTCACTTCTGGTTACATATGCTGTTGTGATAGGGAAGGCGGGAGAAGACGGGACTAATAAAGCCTGAAAGGTATGTCAAGAGAGTAGGGATGACTGTCTGGCAAGAACAGTAGGTGAGAGAAAGTGTTGGCATGTATCATAAAACATCTGCATCATCTCTGAGGTTAGGAGGGGAGAGGAAGAGTTAAATGACTTCCTCACCAGAAAATGGTTATAGCTGAGGAAGATGAGCCTGTCATCTGTGGAGTAACTGATCTGATCCTTCTTGAAGGTCCACAGAAGCCTGAAATTAATTTTATGGAACAAGTCCCAGTGCTTATGAGTGAATGGCCTGTGCACTCCGATTGAGCAGTTAAGTATGCAGCATATACCCAGTATTGTGCTGGTGCATAACGTACAAAGAAAGCAGGAGCCTATTGCCATGTTTGTACAAAAGAAAGAGAGAGGTAAAGCTCTTGGGAAATAGAGAAGGCAACTGAGCAGGGTTGGTCTTGGTGATGCATCACTTGGTGATGCAGAAGTTCTGCTTCCACGAAGCAGAACTTGCATTGAACTAGAAAAATACCTATGTTTATCATAGTGCTTTATATTAAAACAGAGATGATAGCATTTTCCTCTTAGGAATTCATTAATGTCTGTGGGGAGTTTAGATATTCTTCCTTGGGGAGCCACGATCGCTGTGGAAGTTACTGTTTTTATACAATATATAGAGTGATTTTATTTCTTTTTGTTCTGCAAGTCATAAGCAAAAGCCCCGTTATTCCCATTTCTGCGAGGATTTTTTTTTCTTTTTGTTTATGGCTAAAATATAAGCCTAATGGAATGTGAGATTACAATAAGATTATGCTTATAATTATAATGATAGCATGTGCTGTGTTGTGTTGTTGCTTGAACACAGCACGACCTATTATAGTAAAATGTCATTCAGTATTTCTCTTGGATAATAAGGAAAATAATAAAAACAGCCTTATCTTTAAAACACTGCATGATAATTCACTGAGATTTGATCTTTGGCAAGATTTTGATACTGTAACTGTTGATCTGAGAGCTTTTGTAACTAAGCAGCTGCTGTCTAGTATATATTATATCATAAAATTGTATTAAGATATGAAAACAGACCAATTGGTAAGAGTCAGGTAGGAGCCACAGGCACTTCCCCCACTGAAGATTTATTTTCTGAGTTATTGCATGAAGGAGGAACCTTTACCATTATTCACATCATGATGGTGTGGCACAAGCTGCTTAGCTTTGTGCTGTAAGTAGTGCAGAGGCTCCTTCAGTTACTGCTTGTTCCTGTGCTGGCAGGCACTGGCGTGTGGTAGGTAAGCAGCTGAACCAGATCTTTGGTGAAACGGCTCCTTAATTTTGCTACAGGCCTGTGATAGGGGACAGCTGTGGGCCTTTAGTCCATTCCTACTTGGATTTATATGCTATAAAATAAGGGACTGTTGTACTATGAGGTCTGGATCCTGTGTCCCAGTGAGAACTATTCACATCAGAGCTCTTAGTAAGTGCCATAATAGAAGTAGTTTGTATGTGTAATACTGTCTTGTGTTGCTTGATTAGCTAGAAAGTGAACATTTTTGGCCAGTTCATTCACTGTTTTGTTTCCCAAGTGCAAAATGAAACTCAGTTCTCTATGAGCAGGATTTTTCTCAAAAGTTCATTCATTAGTTTGCTTGGCTTTGGCTGCTTGTGACAGCTTTCTGGAAGGAAGTTAGAACAGGGCAACTCCTTTATTACCTGCCCTCCATTCAAGGGGGAATTTTGAAAGGGCAACTCCTTTATTACCTGCCCTCCATTCAAGGGGGAATTTTGAAAAGTTTGTGGCTTGACACAAGGGTGAAAGCAGAGAGCTTAGGCAACCACTGCCTTTATCACTTATTAAAAAAAAAAAAAAAAAAAAAAAAAAAAAGCAAGATACAGAGCAGGCAACTGAGCCTGTGGGGAGGAAATCTGTTGCCTGTGGGGCAGTGGTTGAGGCCAAAGTGGTGACTTTGTGCACTGCCTGGTATATTTGGACTGAGGATTTGGCTTCTCACCTTTCTTGGAGGCCATGGGATGTATGGGGTCCGCTGCCATAACTGAGTCACTGGTTGTTCAAGGCCTATCATCACAGTTACTGTTTCAGAAGAAAAATCTGTTTCTGTTCAGGACCACTATTGTTTCATCCTTTCCATTACTCTTTCTTCCACCTTCAGTCGTCTTTCTTTCTTTTAATTTTTTTCCTTTCTATGGTTGCAAGTAGTCAGTCCAGCAAGTCTCATTTCTGCTTCTGCTGCACTGCGAAGATAAGAGTTCCCACTATTCAGGTCAAATAATGAATTCTGTAACCAGAGTGTTTCCACAGGTGTTTTATGCTGAGGTGATTTACTACTGGGAAAAATAAAGGAAAGGATATTTCGTTTCCAGAGATACTGTTTCAGATTGCAGTCAGGTATTAAGTAGACCATCCTGAAGGTCACTGTTGAAAGGTTTCAATGTGAAAGTGTGTTATTTAAGACTTGTACTTATTCTCTGAAAAATATAAGCACGTGGCATTGGTGAGACTCTGGATCCAGCTTCATCTATTTGCTTAACATCCTAATGTAGAAGTTGAAAAACACAAATCAGTTGATAAGATCATCATGGAGACACTAGAAATGAAGTGTTCTGAAAACCACTCTGTCTCTTGTTAAACACTATTCATGGTAAACTGTTTGAAACTGTTGTGAATCTCACATCAGAAAATGTTTGGTCGAAAAGGGTCCCTCTCACCTTATGCATTTGCTGCTGCCTTCTTCTCCTGCTGACACTGTATTTTAGTGCAATTGCTGTCCAGTTACACTGCAGCAGGAAAGATGAATATCCAACTGAGCAGTCACACCTTGGTAAGAAGCTTCCTTTCCTCTGTGTCAGCTAGAAGTAACCTTTTTCTTGGAAAAATATTTTTCAGCTCAGGTAGCACTTTACTGGGCAGTAGATCTGGAAATGCACTGCATGAACTGTGACCACGAGGCTCAGCTGCTCTCACTAACCTTCCCTGCACGGAGTCTGCCCTGCTGGCTATACCACGTGCCAGCTTAGAGAGCTCTTCTCTCTGCTCTTAGGTACAGGCTCCCAGTAGCTAGGAGGGGATTACTTACGTTTTTAAAGCAAGGTGTTTGCACGTGTTTTTCTCCAATCCTATGCTTATCAACTTTTGTCATCTCTTAAATCACGTGTGTGCTGATGCACAAGGTGTCCCTGTGTTGGGTCGCACTGACAGAGGCTGTAGTGGACTGTATCTCCTAGCAGATCTCCATCGGGACGGGTGCGAGGTTGAGGGATGGACGCTCCCCTGAGCCCTCTTTGCACCTCGTGAGATGCAGCTGCTCGGATGCAGCCAACCAGCCGCTCGTGGCTGGGGGTCTGCAGAAGGAGGCAGGCTGTTGTGGCTGTATTGGGGTTGTGCAGCTCAGCTTGCATCTCGCAAGGGATGCGTGAGCCACCTGAGTGACCCTCTCACACACCAAGTGGCTGCTCCCCCTCCTGCTGATGTCCCCGAATGATACAGCACAACTCAGCGCTGCTCTGGAGGAGGAGGCAAAGGCCTCTTGGCTGTGGCATCTCTCCACCATGTTATTTAGCCTGGCTTTACTCTAGAAGATTTTAGTTTGATGTTGATATGTTCCCCTGCAATCTTTGGTACATTTTTACAATCTATAAAATGCATTTTTTAGTCTGCTATTTCCCTGCTTGGCTGTGATGTGGTTTGTTTCATTGGTGGTATAGCTACCCTAGTTCATCAGTGAGGGATTGTCACTAGATAAAATATGAGATTGCTTCAGAAGTTATCATTACTAGAAATATGAGTCTTCTTAGCTGAATATTCTTAGTGCCTGAATAATTTTATTACTGAATATCCTACTTTTGACTTTCAGAACCAGTAAGAACTCTCCAAACCATTATTGGCACCTGAAAAATCTTGGCTGTTTTTATTTTTAAGGCTGATTTGAGATCACATCAGTGGTATATTAGTTAATATTTTATTTCCTTCTTTAAGATTTTGCTCTTAGTGATTGATTTTGTAAGATGTGGCAGCAAGTGCATGTCTGTGTAATTTGGTCAACCAAGCAATTACAAAATCATTTGTTCTTTTTCCCAACAGTGCAGTTCTTTGCAGACTTCTTGAAGTCCACTGTTTCTTTAGGAATCCATCTTTTAAGATTTTTCTCCAGAGAGAGGTCTACTTCAAGAGTATTGTTTATATCAAAGCATTCTAACTCTATATTTCTGTTAATTCTATTTTTTTCAAATTGCAATGCAATATTAATTTTTGTATTTAAGGCATTTTTGTGTGTTCAAAAAAGAATTTTATACTTTATTTAATGGGAAATGCCAACATTTTGTATTTGTTTTCTAATTTGAAACAAAGGCACATTTTGAAATGCTGGAGTTTTTCACAGTAGAGCAGTTTTGGTTTCTGACCATGGTAAACATCCAGCAGTAAAGTATCCAGCCTTTACTATCCCATGGACTTCATTGTCGATCAAGTGACAGTCTGCAGATGCTTTTTTCATTACAAATCTCTATTTTAACATGGTTTATGGCTATAAGAAATTAGTCTTGCCCAGTACCTATAGGGTGAATAGAACTGGTCAAGCAAAATTGCAATTAAATAATTGCAATAATCCATCTGCTGTGAATGGTAGTAAACCCTACAGAGGGACAGAGTTCTTCAGGGAAAGACTACCATCTAAATAATGTTCTGTGATGTATTTCCACAGCTTTTTCCAAGAAAAACTAAGAGCCTGTTTTTTTTAATTTTGATTGCTTGTTTGCTTTTGGTTTTTGGGAGTGGGATGGGGAGGAGGTTATACAAAAATTGAACCTCATTTGTTTGGCTGAGTGAAATGGCCTGAATGTGCTGATTAAATTTTAAAATGATTTGAAACCCGGGCAGACAGCAAAATGGTAGATGCAATGTAGAGCCAGTCATTCGGGACATGCTTATGTAGAAGAGTTTGGTAGAGATGACTTAGTTTTCTGAGAGATCTGGTTTTTGCTCTCAGTCATGTTATGTTGATCTCATCATCATCCAGGCACTTCAGTTTTGTTGCCTATGGCTGAATAAATAAAGATTACTGTTAGCATTTTGTTTGCTAAAATAACAGTATTAATCTTGGCTATCTTCATATCGAGTTCTCTTAAGGCTTATTCAATGAGTAATTTGAAAGTTTTTCACGCAGCAAATAAGGAAAATGGTGTGGGTTTTTTTTTTTTTTTTTTTTTTTTTTTTTTTTTTTTTTTTTACAGCTAATCTTTAATATGAAGGATAACATTTTACTTTTTTAGCAAGTTTCCTTTGCTGAATGATCTGTCTACAGCTTTACCTAAACCTTTAGAGAATGACGTTTACATGACTGGATAAAATCCCACTCCCTCAAGGTAGGAGCAAGGTGTACTCCAGCCAGAGATACCAACGTCTGAATTGTCAGAATTCCTCTTGGAGCCTTATTTGGGATTCTAGATATCAGTAGAGTGGATGTTTTGGGGCAAAGAAAAAAAACCTATAAGAAATGAGAATGAGAAGCTATAACAAATTCAATGAGAGGAGAGCAATCTGTGTAATCTCCATCCTTGAATTTCTAAAGCACTAGCATGCCCATTGCGTGTCATTTATAAAGCAGACCTATGAAAGCTGTGAAGCTGGTTTAGAGTGCAGGGTAGTAAATGTAACACCCTTATGTGAAAAGGGCAGAGGAATGTTCTGAGCTCCCACAAGCTGTCATGAGAAGGCAAGACTGTAGAGCATAATTGGAAGGAAGTGATAATTAACGATACAGAGGTTAATGGAAAGTAAGATGAACACTGATGAGGTTTTGCTGTAGGTGGATTGTGTCAAGCTATCTTGATTTGTTTTTATAAGTAATTTTATGGAAATTTTATTGGAGAAATTGGTCTCATTTGTGTTTCAGTAAGGTTAAGTGTTAAATAAGAATATCAACCAAAATGGAATTTGAGAATCAGCAATGGTATTGAGAAGGATTGGAAGTACCAGGTGAAGAGAAGGTGAGAGTGGCATTCCTTTAAGAAAGTGGCCTTGTCAGTAGTAGGAGATGTGGGATCTCATGAGCTGGAGGAGCCAGACAAAAGAGTTGATAGAGTATCACCAGTAGTTGGCTAAAACTGAACCCTCCATGTAACCCATCTGGAAAAAAAAGACAGGTATCATCTTGATAGGTATTAAGGCATTGCCAACGTGCACAAAAAAGAAGTTCTGTTAATGTTGTCCAAGGTACTGGCAGAGTATCTTTTTGGATGTCATGTACAGTTCTGATCATCTGTGTTCTAGAAAGATGAAAATTGGAACTGATGCGAAGAAGATCTGCTAGGATAATCAGGAAATGAATTAAAGAAGTAATGGAGAGAACTTGTATTTTTTATCCTGGCAAAGTAAAGCCTGATGATCTATGTGATAACAGTCTATAAATATCACAGGGGAATAAATGCTGAGGAGAGAAAAGAACATTTTAGGCTAAAGGCCAGTATTCTCATGAGACAAGAGTTACAAACTGACTGGATAAATTTGGGCTGAAGGTGAGTGAGAGCAGAGCTTCCTGCCATCACAGTAGTGAAGTTTTACAACAGTCTTACAGTTAGCAAAGCAGGATCAAGAAAGGTGGTGGCTTTGAAGATGAGTTCTATCAGCTCTTGAAAGAGGAACAGATAAAATTAATTAACAGATTGCTCCCTGGTCTGCCTTTCTAGGGAGGAATAAGTGGCTGGCTGCTAACCTGCCTTTCCAAGGCAGCCATGCACATTCCTCATCCTACAGTTTGCTCCATCACTAGAGATGGAGGTTTTGGACCACAAGGAACAACTTTCCTCTTTTTTTGCTGGCCTTGGACCAGCCTCTGCTCTTCAGACATCTTCATCTCCTCAGACATCTCGGCCATCTCCTGGTTATTAGGAAGAAAACACACTTGTGTTTTTCATTTGTATTCTGAATGGCTATTGGGAAGACTGAGACAGACATGTCTCTGCTAGTGGGATGAGTGTCACCAACTTCTGACCATCAGGGCTACCTTGGCAGGAAGCTGTTCTGGGCGGTACGTGTCCCTTGGGCTGTACCAAAACAAGCATTTCTCCTTGTGAAAAGAGCAATGGCAGTCTCTGATATTCCCTGGATACTATATTTGGTATGACACTGTTTACTGGATGAATGCTTTGGGATGGTTAATATTGAGTTGTGAGGAAAGCAGGCAGAAGAGAGGAGACTGGCTGAGGGTGAGCTACTCCTGCTCCATGCTTCTCAGGGGGTTGCACTAATGGCCAGGACACTGTTTAGGAGGATTCGCCCTCTGGCCCAGCTAGCTAGCAAAGCTGGCTTTGCTGTGTAAGGCCACAGCTGGAAACTGGAAAATTTAAAGGACTAATAAAGTGCTAATTCTCCATCTACTGTGGGATTAAGCAGTTATTGTGGAGGAGCTATCCATTGATCCATGGATCTGGGCCCATGTTGCCTTGATCCACCCAAGAGGCTGGCGGTCAGTTCTTTGTTTTGCTAGTAATATATATAAGCTTTGTAAACACAGACTAGAAAAAATAAATTAGATGGCAAGGTCGGCAATGTAATAAGGGTCTTCACGGGTTTTTGTCTGTTTGATACAGATCTGGCACTTTACAGAACTTTAACTGATAAAGCAAACTTTAGATGTAAATCCTTGGTGGAGAATGAAGTAGAGGGTGTTCAGTCCATAGCAGAAGGTGGTTGCCAGCACAGTCAAAGCAACAACAGCAGGAAGTAAAAAAGGTGGTGTCTCAAATGAAGAGGAATGTGCAGAAGGAAAGCATTTTGTTCATAAACAGAAGTTTGATGGAAAAGCAGTTTTGCAAGTGGCACTGATACTATTTGTAAAATTGGGTCAAACTTGGTGAGTAATTTTATTTGAGGCAAATATGGAGGAAAACAATCTTGATATTTTCTAACTTAATGTTTTAGAAATATTGAAGTGTTTTGACAATTTCAAAATAATGCTCTTTTAAATTGACATCTCATTTAAAATAATTTAAATTTAAAGCAAAAAATTGGAAAAGAATATTTAATGGGCTAAGCTGAATAGTAATGAGACATTTAATTTCTAATTAACTGAAAAACTGGTCCTGTATCAGTTTGGTCACTTGCTCATATTTTTTCATTCATGACGTTGTTCAAATCAAAACCTGGTTTATTTCCGATTTTTCCAATTTCTATTACTTGGATATAAAGCCCAAAGTTTTTATTTTATTTGCTGCTGCTTATTACTGTCCAGATAGCAGAAATGATGAAAAATGACTATGTACCTGTTTTGTTTTTTTGGCTCTTTTAAATTATAGTTTTTGTTATAGTTTACCATTTCAGTGCTGCTGGATGAATTGCTTCGGCATGATCTACTTGCTGATGTTTCAGAACCGAAACGTATTTCCTGCTGGTGGCCAGAAGTTTCTTAAGCAAACTCTGCCTTCTAGCTAATTGTTCAGCTCTCTGTGATAATAGTAGATGCCTTTTGTTCTTGTTTCCTGTTACTAAGAAGAGGCTTTTCAGAATCTCTTCCTAACTGAGCTGTATTCCAAGATTATGGAATATTATTACAACTAAATAATTTTTTAAAAAAAGCCCTCCTCCTCTTCAGCAGTAGGCCCTTTTTCAATGTTCTTCACATCCAATTTCATTATTTCCTCAATCTACAACCTTTTAATATTTGGTACCTTTTCATATCTCTGTTCTTTCTTGCATCATTCAAATTTTTGGTGCTGCAGAATTGGAGTTGCATAACGAGGGGCAAAGCAATGGGCAGAAGGGTGAATTGGGAGTAACCAGGCAGCTCGGCTCCTGGTGTCCTCAGAACTCCTCAGCAGGAGACTTGTGGGGAGGTCCCAGGCATTCAGCAGCTCCAGGAAGAAAATGAAGCCCCTGTCCGAGTCTGATGGAGAAACCCTCGACTCCTTTGACTTGCATGGCTGGTAGTCTGGTTCTGGCTCTAACTTCATTGCAGATCAAAATGAGCAATCAATCCCTATTTTTGTTGTTAATTCCTACCTAAGAACTTGTATTTTCATATATGATCTGTGCTCCTGCTTGCTTATCACTAGGCTTTCAGAAAGGAGCTTCATGCCCTTGCAGAACGAGACCATCTGCTACCCGTCCCCTGGGCATACGGCAGGGAAAAAACAGCCTGTTCAGCAAACCAGCTATTTATCCCGTATTACTGCTGCACAGCACACAGCCTTTCCCGCTGCCACGCTTTGAACCCCAACTGGGATCCTCCCCAGCTAGCTAGGCCCAGTTTTATATCACTGACAAATTTTAGTGAGAGGTTTGGGGATATGGATGGGGTTGGGAGAGAATAGGATAACATGAAATAAAACCTTAGCCTGACCTTAGCTCATGTCACGTTTAGGGGCAGAAGTTTAGTGTGAGGAGACAAACCTGGAGCAAGTTCTGGGATCTTTTCTCTTGCACAGCACGTTAGGGTCCAGTTATGCCCAAGGCTGCTGCACATGGAGCCTGTGGAAGGTGTCCGCATTAAAGGCTCCTCCTTGTCATCACAACTGCAGAATTTTCTGTTGGATTTGCCACGTAGATGACCAAAACTATTATAAGAATTTATTTCTATTTCACAGCAAAGTCAGTGCTGCTTATATAGATGTGCTTTTGTTTTCTTCTGTCATTTGCAAAAGAAGAATTAAGCCATTTGTATTTCTAATTGCTTTTTTCTTTGAATATGAATATTGAGCACAGCTGTGCCAACTCTAATATGCTTTTATACTGTTCTGTGGTGTTCTCTGGTATGTCAAAGCTTAAAGAAGCACTCTGAGGCTAAAATTACATTTATTTCTTTTGTTTTTGTTATAATACTTAAATTTTGAGAAACTTGGGTAGAAATGAAAAAAATTAACAATAATTAATTTGGAGGCTTTTTTTTTTCTGTTTCGGTTTCATCTTCCCTCCTGGCTTGTATCTATAACCTCACTTTTTTTTTTTTTCCTTTCCTTTCTAAAAATGCAGAGTTCTTGCATAGTGTAATTCCAGGAAGCAGGACTTCAGTAAAGCTGCCATCTCTCATGAGATCCATAAGATAATGTGTGAGTTAGCCCTAGATGACATCTTGGAAAACTGTTGAGTTGCTGTAATTTCATTTCCTTACTGCTTCACATGCTGGCAAAGGGAGGAATTATTTCTTTTTATTCCATCAGAATGGAGGCTGGGCATGCAGACTATACGATTAAGAAGGTCTTAAACCAAACAAGATTTTCATTAGTCATGCAACCACCATGTAAGATGATGCTCTTGAGGTCAGTGTTAACCTGCAATTATTGCATGCAGTTCTCACATCTTTTACTCTCATGCAGCCTTGCACTTGTCTCAGTTTGGATTGCATTTGGGGCAGCTATGTCAGGCACCACAGTATCCCTGAGTGTTGCCTGGTTTTTGAAGGCACTGGTGGATTCTGATCCTGGAATTAACTCATTGCAGCTTATTAAGATTTCAAGCCAGCATTTGATTTTTATCATTTTTCTCTCCCCCTCCTGTCTGGTTAATCACAGCATTTTTAGTCTTGTTCTCAATTTTCCAGTAAATATTCCACCACAGAAACTACGAAGGCGTGCTGGTGTAGTAGTGCCTGTTAGCAAAGGGGAGAACACATGCGTTGTGTGTTTGGGAAGCGAAGGAATGGGTGTGTTTGTTGTACAGAGCGCTCCGTGCGGGCGGGAGAGGGTGGCTGCCTGCAGCCCTGTCCCTGCAGCTCCGCTGCCGAGCGAGGGCAGCTGGTGCCCGGGCAGCAGCATCCTGTGGGAAGCTGCTCTCGGAGCTGGGGACTGCTCGAGGAGCAGGTACAGCTTCTGAGGTGCGTTCCCGGTACGTTGTGAGTTGCTGAAGTTGCCAGAAAGCAAAGCAGCATCAGCCCTAAGCTGCTATCTGTCTGTCTGTCTGTGCTTCTGCCTCAATAGTGTTCAAAACAGCACCAATACAACAGAAACCAACTCAAGTTTTCTCCCTTCTGCAGGGAGAAGAGGAACTGTTGTGTTTCACTGCTTTTAAAAGTATGATAAAGACACAGAAAGCAGTGGCAAAATTTTGTGTACATAGTCATGTGTTAATAGTACAGATGGCTTTAGCATAATGTACATGGTTACCTGGTAGCCACAGGCAGTAAAAATTCATTCCCTGCTGCTGCTGCTGCACTTCACTCTTGAGGGACGTTCTGGAAGACACATAGCTGTTCCGAGCCTCCTGCCCTAAGAGCTCTTTGCCTTGCTTTGTGTAAGATTGCTGCTGCTAAGTACAGCAGCCTTAGCTGCAGGCTGAGGCAAGAGCTTTAGCCCGAGAGAACAGCGTGTCAGAAAAGCAGCTCAGCGGGAAATAAACATGTGGGGAAAGGGGATTTGCCATTGCTGTCTGCTTTCCTGTGCAGTGTTTACTCATGCCAGGTTCAATAATAAAGTGATTCCTAATGCTTTGCAGTGCAAATGAGGTTTATCAGAGCTTTATTTCTTGCAGCTTGCAAAGAGTGGAAAGGGGCATTTCATTAAGCAGCATTGCTAGGATTATATATTTGTGGAGCATAGAATCAGTTGGCAGGATTTCTGTTTAGCTCCATCAGTTCTGTAGGTGGGTGCCACAGTAAAATAGCGATGCTTGCCTCACGCACAAGAGCAATCTGTGTGACAATAGGAGCCTTTAACTTGATCCATGTATCTCAAGAAAGAGAGAGGGGGGGGAAAAATACTACCTTGTCCAAGGAAATCTTTGACAGCTCTGACCAGGACACAGTAGAGAGTGTGGAGACTGAAAAGTGACGTCAGTGAAACATTTGGAGATACGAAGCAGGAAGAATGTTCAGCAAAGGGTTATGCGCATGTGGCAAAGCAATTCCCAACTTGTGGTGAACTCTTAACACCTTATTTGAACAGTTTCAGTAAAGTGAATCAAATATAATTAGTTAAATCATACCTTTTTTAAAAATAAAAGTAAGGAGGGAGAAAAATACTCATAGATATTCTCTTGCTTGCTAATATATGTTTTCTTACGCAAAACAAAGGTTTTCTTCACTTAACAGGCAACACAATAAACTCCT
This sequence comes from Rhynchotus rufescens, assembly GCA_032273925.1. Lineage (NCBI taxonomy): Eukaryota > Metazoa > Chordata > Aves > Tinamiformes > Tinamidae > Rhynchotus > Rhynchotus rufescens. The sequence goes on from JAVCKT010126672.1 coordinate 14,554, forward strand.
TTTCTTATTTATATAATCCATGCTTATTGCCATTTCAGTGAAATTCCTGACATTCCTTCAGTACTTTGGAAATGGGTTCAGAACCAACTGTCTTGAGCACATAAACAATGCCAGGTAAATGTGTCCTGCCTTATCTTGTTTTTAGCCAGGAAATATGAGGGGAAAAAAAAATGAAAAATGACATCTGAACAATTTAAGATCTCTCAGCTAAAAGGTTAATTAGGAAGTATTCACAATTCTCTGTCCTTGGTTTTTATAACTTAAGACTTAAACCACTTGCAGGGTAGGATATGATTTTTCCTGAAGTTATCTCCACAGATATAAATTAGCGAAACAGTTAAGGAGTTTATCTGGTTCGATGTGTGATCATTTAAAAAAAAAAAAAAAAAGAACAGGACAGGAAGAGGACATCATCCTGGCAGTCAGTAGTATATATTCCTGATAATATACATGGATACTGAGTGTTTGTCCATACCAGCATGTGTTATGAGACCTTCTTCAGTTGCATAAGAGCTAAAAGCTTTTGCATGGTAATTTGTGTGATGGAATTTGTGTGGTTGTAGTGCAAGCTCTCATAGCTCTGGGTTTTCCCACTTCCATTCCCCACCATGTTGACCGAGAGAGTAGCCAAAATAAATCCAAGTAGCTGAAGAATATCTCCTTCTCTGGAGATCTTCAAAAGCTGCCTGGATGTGACTCTGTGCCATGTGCTGTACGGGCCCATGCTTGAGCACGGGTTTGGACTAGATGATCTCTAGAGGTCCCTTCCAACCTCAACCCTTCTGTGATTCTGTGAAAATACTAGCGTTATCTCATCAGTGATATCTCTTTTAAAATAGCGTCTCCCTTACCAGCTATCTGGATTTCTAATACTCTTAGTTAATGCTGTAGGTGCAATGGCTCAAAACAAAATCAGGAATAAATATAGGACGATGAACATTAATCACTAACCTCCTGTGCTATCCATTTGCTGCTATTAAATATGCCATTACTTTTTCTATATTAGCATAGAGGTCTGGGTTCGATAAATTCAGCTGAAATGCTCTTTGAAGAGAGGGCAGAAAAGGCTGCTTTCAAGCTCCTTTCTGCTTCCTTTCTAAAATGAAACCCAGAAAGCCAACAACAGTTCAATAGAAAAGCAAAGACATCGTGTGCCTTGTGACTCTGCAGAGCACAGTGCTGTGATCAATTACGTTAAAATATTCATCTGGCCCCAGAATTGTCATCTGTGACATTTGATGTGTTTCCAAACGTTGTACAGCAATTGGAGAAAACTGAATTATAGATAAGCTTTTCAGAAGGATAAATCCAAGGCTGTTGGATGTTAATATAGGTAGTACTTGCACTGTGCTGACTCACAGGTAGTGAAACATGTCCATGCAGGACCCCCCAAAAATGAATACTCGCCATTGTCCATTTGCAGCTAAGAATAATAAAAATCAGTAATTTCACCCAGCATTGCCCAAATTCGCTGGTTCTAGTCAAACTGATCTTTCTAGTGACAGTTTTATGATCACACTATTGCTGCCTAGAGAGGATCTGAGTGATAGGGAAGTTATTTAAGAACTTTCTACCTTTCCATGCCTGGGCCATGTAAATCTCTGTGCTTTGGTTCATTTGTTCCCAGTCTGTGCCAATTCAGCAATTCGTGAGGTCTTGGTGTAAATCAAATCTCTTCAATGAACTGAGGCTGTTTGGGACAAAAAGGTTGATTTGTTTCCTTTACTCTAGCACATTTCTGTGTGTTGCTTTTTATCTTGTCTCTAGGGGTGTATCAGCACAGCTAAGAGGACAATAAATGGTGTTAGGGCGATAGAAACAAATGGCTGGCCTCTAAAGGACAGGAAACTTTCAAACTAATTTTGCCACAAAATAAAATTATTGCAAAATAATATACTGTGGGATGGTTTCTGAGCTTCATATTTTGCAGGAAAGCTTATTTACTAGTTGATAGTAAATCAATAGTGGCAGCAGGAGGAGAATTCAGTGAACACTTCTGAATAGCATACCTGAGTGCTGTTCATTCTAGTGGCATCTATTTTTGGGTACTCCAACTGAAACTAATGAGAGGGAATAAGAGAGTTATGAAGGCAGGTTCTGAATATGCGGAGGAAGATTCTGAAATCTCCATCACTTAAGGTTTGTAAGAGCTGATGAAATTGAATATTGGCCAGGAATAGTTTGTTCAGTTGATCTTTGAGATGATTCAGTGTCAGGATGGGCTGAGTGGACATGGATGGACGTGGACTCATCAAGATTCTTTCCAGCAATGATGTTTTTGATACAGTGAAATGCAAGACATCTCCTGGTCCCACTGGAGAGATGAATTCTAAGCAACCTGGAAAAGTCAAGGTCAGATGTGCTGAATTAGAGATCCAGAATTATTCAGAGTTTGTGTGAACATGAGTAAAATTGGATGAGCAGAAGAAAGATTTAGGGATTCAAATTCAAGAATTCCCCCAAATCTGCTGCTCATAGGAGTGCATCCTCCTGCAAAGGAGCACTGCTGTTCTTGCATAGTTTCTTCTTTGAGGAAGGCCGAGGGAAGGAGGGGAATAAGAGGGAAAATATACCATATATCACTCTTGTCCTGAGTGCCTGGGCCACTTTTGCTTCTCTTGGGTGCTGCTCGTAATGGGCACATGATGCTGAATTGCTTTGTGCTCTGTGAACGAGACCTGTTTGCCTTTCTCGATTAAGTTGCAGTGGCTCCATCTGCTCTGAATGAAAACCCCTTATCTGCCATTTAGTGACCAAATTTTCATGAAACAGTGAACAACTCTTTCACTTTGTATTTACAACACTGCTTCTCTTCCTCCTCCTCCTGCCTTGAGAGCTCTGCAGAGAGGAATGGCTGTTTTGCCACGGGAGGTCCTGTTTTAGCATGCTGCTGCCGTTCATGTTCTGTCATGTTGTCAGGCTTCGATGACTCAGACACTTAAAAAAAATCATTCAGAACTAAAATAGCCTAAGAGCATATTTTTAAAGCAAATTTTAATGCAATTAGTTAGGTCATATTTTCTTTCTGAAAACCTAGACTATGAACTCTCAGTTTTGCTCCATCAACTGAAGCTAATTGAATGTATTATTGTTATTTAAACAAAATTCAATGGCATGGGAATCCATTTAAGATCTTTGATAAATTAAACAGTTGAGTTAATATTGCAGCTCAGACAAATAAATAAATGTTTAAAAATCAATTAGAAATACTTAAATCTACCTAACTGTCCTACTATTCAGATAATTGCAGGAATATTGCCATTCTACATTGAAATTCAAAAGGTTTCTCTTCCACAGCATCTGTCTCTGCCATTCCCTTCCTCAGTTTCCAGATCTATGACGCACTCCAGCAGGGTAAGTGCAACAACAGAGTAAGTTCTGCTGGCTGATCTCTGCTTGCGTGAAACTGGAGACCTTAATATGTGTGTGAGCTCATGCTAGTCCTTACCAGATGTTTATTAAAGAGCTTCCCCCGCATCACATGGAGGGGAAGGAGGAAAATTAGAAAGTTATCCTCAGACACAAGCATCTCAAGGGAAAGAGTAGGAGTGAATCCTGAAGGTTGCTTGTCTGGAAGGTGAATCATTATGAGGTCTGATAGACTCCAGAGAATGACAAGTTAAAGCAAATTCACTTCTGCAATTCTCTGAGAATGAGTGTCCTCTGGAAACTATGAGTGGAAAAGGGCCTGCATCCTGCTTGGCTCTAACAGGCAGTGAAACACGAGGGTTTAGCGTCCTTGGGAGCTCCATTCAAGCCTCTAGCAGAGCATAGTGCACTGGAGCAGAGCACAGCACAGGGTGCTGACGCTGATCGAGCTGCTCCAAAGGAGGGTGATGGGGAGTTTGCAGGTGCGAGCATCAGTGGACTTATCCACATCTGCACTGAGTCAGGACCACGAGGTGACTCAGCCCTTCTCCAGTTGTGGCATGGGACAACCCTCAACTAAGCAAAGCACTCACCTGCATTCAAGATCAGCCTGAGCTTCCCTCCCTGAGCTTCTGCTGATGGAGCTCCTGAGCACCGGGACTCCCGACAGGGTGGAATTTATAAACCAGCCTAAGCAATCCCCAGTGTGGGGAGTCCCAGCTTGGTAGTGTCCCTGCATGTCATTCCTCCAAGCTCAGAGCAGATGCATTAACCCCTGAAGCACCAGGTCCACCTTGGTGAGGGATGTTTAACTCTGTCATCACACTTCACAGGCTGCATCCCATTATATGTCCCTGATAATGATTCCAGAGGATACGTCCAGCTCCACAAATGCTCTTCTCTGGTCTCCTCTGAACTGGAGACTCAGACCAGTCTTTATGTCACATATGGTTTAGACAGAGGAGCTTTTGCTTTGTGGCAGGGAGACACATAGATGAATCCTGAGGGATGTTTCCAGCTCCACTTTAAATCTATGCAAACAAAACAAACCCCTCTTTTTGCTCTAATCCCTTGGGTTCAGCACCCTAGGTTCAGCACTCCAGATGTTCTCCACCATCATTTAAACCAGCGCAAAGTGAGGGCAAGGTCTGAAGCACTGTGCAGGGCAGAAGCTCCTCATGCTGTTTGAAGGAGACCTTGTGTCCCTGCTGCCTCTGCCTCCAGCACCGTGGTCCACTAGGTCTCTTGTGCCGAAGAGCAGCTCTCCTGGGACTAACCGGAGGCATCTGGCCATGCACCATGACCCAGAGGTAGTCTTCAGCAGATACCAAGAGCAGAATGTAAGAATTACACGTGTGTTTAATATTTCCCCAAGCGCTTTCCCAGATTCCAGCATTTGTGGTCTCCCAAACTCCTGAGCCAGAACAGTTTTATTAAAAATTCATTTGAATGTGGATTTTGGCAGCAGGGAAATGCAATGGCAAGCTCTGCCCGTACAGCTTAAGGGCATGTTGTGTGAGAAGCCATCACTGTGTGTTTGTTCTGAACACGCTAGGTGCTTCTTAATTCACGTATTGAAGAGACAGTGTACAGCTGAGCTGTGTGGACACTGTTAATGTCATTCAAAGCTGGGTTGTGGTGACACAGCTGAGAACAGTGACCACGTCTTGGCAGCTGCCTTCCTGATCACAGTTCTGCATGTTGTCTTTAGCATAATGCCACACGTGACAATTCTGAGGGACAAGCTGAGCTTCTCTTGTCCCTGTGTGTGAGGGTGGAAGAGCCCTGGCACAGGCTGCCCAGGGAGGTTGTGGAGTCTCCTTCTCTTGAG
>JAVCKT010126707.1:0-19743 GCA_032273925.1 Rhynchotus rufescens
GTAGTTCAGCTATCTTATGCCACTGAGATAAATCTTGCAGCTCTACCCCAAACCTGCATATATATAGCTATAGGAGAGAGAGCAGCCTGGGGAAGCAAAGGAAGGTAAGGCAGGAGACTATGATAAGACAAAACACAAGCCTAGTTCTTCTCCTTAGGTCTTAGCACAAAGAAGTAGCATTGCCCTTGCTGCAGTTTTGGGATCATCTGCAAGCTGGCTATGTTCAGGCTGCTGCCAGGAGGGATGGAAACAGCTTTTCCCCTACCACATTTACAGGTATTCCACTACCTATCTTGGGTCAGTATCACTGCTCACTCTATGGAGCTGTTCTGATGGAAATTCATCTCTTTTGCTGGTCTGGATAGGCTTCATCATTCATCCTGCCCTTCAGCTTCCTAAGGTGGATGTGGGTGTTGTGTAGCACTGCCTTGCACTTGTGCTCAGCATAGATTTGGTGTGCTGCTGTCTAGAGAGGGAGATGTGTCAATGCATGTTGTGCAAAACATTTACCCCTTGGTCTGAATTTTCTCCTGGATTCAAAAGAGAAGCTAATGCAAGTTATTAAAATAAGCTGTTAAATGAGTCTTCAAACAAGCTGCAAAGACTTCCATCTATATATCTGTGCTTGGATATATAAATGACTTTCAACAGAAACACCTTTGACTGTTAAATTAAACCTTTTAAAGCTTGCCCACACCAAGTTCATCAAGCAGACCCTTCATGTCTCAACTGGGCTAACAAATGGACATGAGACTTTCTTTCAAGATAAGGTGTTTTACAGACAACAGTGATATGGTCAACTCTGCCTCCAAACTGTTTTCCCCAGTTTAATAAAATAAAAATTAAGATTTGGAATGGCAAGATTCATTAGCATTTCACTGATAATGAAACTGAGGAAAAGCAGAAATTCAGCTTTATAATGTACTGTCACATGTATGATGATGTATCAGCCAGGGATTGCTAATTACAAACCCATGCCTTTTCAATCTTGTTTTTAAGATGAGTTTAAACAATCTTATGTGAATATCTGTTATGGTTTTGCACCATTAAATAGAACATATAGTGTTACTCTCACTAGAAAAGTACTGACAAATCCTCCTTACATCTGTACATAACCTTAAATATATTCTAGATGCAGTTGCAATTGCAATGTTCAGGAACAGTTGAGTAATAAAATCAGATCTGTGCTTATCTATCTGTGATTAATTCCAATGGTGGCTTATTCCGGATACAAATCTAAACACACTGTACAGCCTTTCCTACCTAGGAGATCTTCTCCAACATGTGCTCCACTACCTTGCACACTCTGCTTTGAGGCATGGCTGTTGCTTGGAGGAAATCAGCCCAACCCGCCAGCGCCCAAGGCACCTTGATTCACTCACAACTCTATCTCATATCTCAAAATAAGTTATTCTGAACTGCTTTTACAGCAATTAAAAGTCATGGGCTAACTTAAGCTAGAAGTGGAGCAAGTTTCTTGGGTACTTTATTCCAGAACCCAGGATGCTGCTGTTTTGGAAGCACATGCCTTTCGAGGTGCACCCTGAGTAGGTTCACATTACAGAGGAGAAACCAAAGTGCGAAGTCCTAGTGAAGAGCCTGCCTTCTGGTAGTGCTCTTTTACATGGTTGTCCTCAGTTTATAGCCCAGTGCTAAAACCTCACTTCTCCACAGGCAGCTGGTTGACAGCTCCACAGACTGTAGAGGAGCAGGGCCAGCAGTACCGTGCGTTGCATTAACATGCCAGGTCTGTACAGTAAGTGCTCCTTCAACACAGTCAGTGTGAAGACCTGGCAAGTCTAGGAGCAATGCAGTTGTGATATATTCAGAATGGCACACTTTTGGCATCTATAATACAGAAGACAGCTAGTCCCTTTAAATAAAAAGTCTAGTTAATTAGGTTTCAATGCTTAAAGCCTTGTTTATGCAGGCAGGTAGATTTAAAACATAAACATCCTTTAGTTAAGCAGATTAAATTTGAAAATGATAAATAAAATTCTATTTTGACTGCACATCAGATTTCCAGAAAGCATTTTTCCTCTTAATAGATCAATTCAAACAGCAGACATCAAATTCTATTCTTAGGGATTCCGTACATTCAGGATTTTCCTGCTATGCACATCCCCAGCTACACAAATAAATTGAAACAGTAATTTCACTATCCAAATCCCTTGAACGAGCTCACAAGAGAAAGCCAAGCACTTTTGCAAGTAATAAACTCAAATTTTATATTCAACCCTGGGCTGCCTTCGAAGTATTCTCTGAGTAATAATCAGCAGAATTCTTCTAATCACTGTTCTCACTCACACACACAACTTGCTCAGTTTAGGCTGCTGCTACTCCTTTTGTTCACAAAAAAACAAAAACAAAAAACAAAAAACAAAAAAACAGAGCAGGGACCAAAAATTGGAAGTAGATGAAACCTTCAAGCTCTGCACTCAGTGGTAGGAGCAAGTACAACTATTATGATAGCTGGGCCAAGAAGCTCAGATGTGCAAACATGTAAGAAAACATTGAAAAAAAAGTATAACTTAATTTACACTAGTTGCTACCGCCTGTGAAAACTATTTCTAGTTTCCTTTGTTTGCTTAGAAACAATGTCATACTGAAATTGTCTACTGAAAAATGAAAGAAAAGATACTTTTCCGTATGTTTTCCAATTTTTTTTTTAAAGATCATTCAACTTTATTAATAATCAATTTGCATCTTCTATAATACCTAGGCTGAAATGCCATCCACTCGTGAAGCTATTCCTTCTGCTTGGAAATTTTGCCCAGTTTGTACTCATTGTACGTGTAAGTCATCCACTCAACTCACCGGAAAGGCCCACAGTGATAACAAGGACTCAGGTTCAGGTATTTAGAGTGTCTGTTATTGCTTCCATTTACGTTCCCCTCAGATGTTACTGATTAGAGTAAAAACAAGTTTCTGAACTAAGCAGAAGACAGACTGTGAAGTCTCCATCCTCGGAGATTTTCAGATTCCACTGGCTCAAGCCCTTAGCAGCTTGATCTGATCTCACATCTGACCCTGCTTTAGGAAGGAGGTTGGATTTGGGACCGTCAGAGATCATTTCCCATCTGAATTATCCCATGATTCTTTGAAAAATAATACGTACAAGCTCAAGTCCAACACCCTCCTCCTTTTGGCTACAAGAAAGGGATGAAGGAGAAATGGAATAGGAATGTTTATGCAGAAATCAGTGAAGCTTTGATATGGTCCAGTACATCTGCCTATTATGGAAAATTGTCATAGTTTCCAATGATAAACTCTGTCATGGGGCTTGGTTACTCATAAAGTTTAAAAAAAAAATAGGAATAAATAGCCAATCTTCAGCATGACAGGAGATTAATATTGAACTGTCCAACCATTTGGTACTGAGGAGGTCTATGTCTTGTCTGAAGAATATTCTGACAAATGCCAGTAAGAATGAGCAAAGCTAGATGATTACATTGTCAATCCCAGAGACAAATAAGAGCAAATGCAATATATATATAATGTATGAGAAGGTTAGAATTTGAATTACTAGTAGGGATTAAATTACCTTTCCAGGAGATGCATATTCATATCCCTTTCATAGATCAAAGAGTCAAAGGAAAGAAGACTGGAAAGAAGGAAGGAATGAAAAGTATTGTGGTGATGCTATTTGCTCTAAATGGTGAAATTCAGAAAAATCTCTAAAAAATGTTTCATGAGCACCTTTACAGATGCACTGTAACTATTGATCTAGGCTGGACCTGAAGCTGTGATCTAGGAATGGTGGGATTGGTGAAATCAACCATCAGATAATTAGTTTCATTAACAGAAGAAAGAAACTACTTTTAGTTGACTACTACACCATAGTGATAATAATTAATTATCCAGATTTTATATCATTTAAAGGAAAACAACTGAAAAAGAAGATCTGGGGAAAGACTGAAAATAAAAACAACTAAACAAACAAAACAAAACAAGAATACCCTGAGACTAAAGAACAAACAGATTAGGGGTGTTTAGCTAAGTGCAGTGCCTTGCTATATGTGATATAACAGGCATGTAAAATAATAAATACTTCCTAGAAGGTCAATAGAGATTCCCTGATTGCTTTTGGAAGATAAAAGCCGGGTTTGCATTTCTTAAAAATGAAATAACTTAAACAAGCAGGATTTTGTTTATATAACTGAGAATTAAGCTCTGAAGTTGATTACTGCAAGATCTAATTGCATATAAATGCTTGGGGAGCTTAGACAAGGACTTACTCATTTATGTGAGCACTACCAGCTAGAGGTTCTCCAGCTAACACTAATCTAATTAATTTAGGAAAGCGCTTCTGCAGCTAGTACAGGTGCTCACTACCCTTCATGTATTTCAAACATACCAATAATAATGCAGACACAAGGCCTCTGCTTGTTGTTAAACCTGAGAGAATTGAAGAACGATCACTGCCCATCTGTTTCATGCTGCTCTCATATTTTGCAGCAAATATACAAACACTGCACATTTGCTTTCTGCCATTTTAAATTTTGTTTGTAGTTTCCTGCTTTTGCTTGCATTTTCTCTCGGTTTTATCAAAAGCTTTCATGTATTGGTTTAACAAAGGGGCAGGTGTTCTTTGCCAACTAAGCTAGTTTTTAATATTATTGAAGGAGATATTTTACTTATACCAGTCCTGAATGGGTCTGGATTTATGTGTTTAATAGCTTCCATCCCTTTATTAGGTATCAGCCAAATCCAAAAAATATTTTATCAGATTTATGTCTTTTGGATTTCACTCTTTCCCTTGCTGACTCAGAATGTGATCTAATACGTTATCATATTTCTATTCTTTAGAGCTTCAAAAGACTTAAGTGATCGAACATTGATCCCCTATGAATATTACAATTAATAATAAATTTAAATGCATTATTAGGAGTATTTCCAGTTTTAAATGATGGCTGATTATTTTCTATGAATGAAGAATGTTGTGATTTCAATTCTTCATTAAATAGACATAACTAACTCAGAAAACTCAGTTGTATACAAGCTCATAGAATTAAAATGGTTGGCAAAGACCTTCAAGACCAAGTAGCTTTCTATAAACTACCTTTAACGCTACAAATCCTTACAAATCTCCTCCAGCATAAATGGGAAAGCCTACATGCAACAAAACTGTGGATCATAAGAGATGCTCATCTCTGGATGCAGCCAGAACAATATTGACACTTAGAATGCGTTGGCTTACAGCTAATGCAGCTTATGTCCATGAAGAAAACTGTTTGTTTCTTGTAGACCATTTCAAAATATCCAACCAAAACCAACAAATTATTCTCATAAGGATAGAAAAGAAGCAAGATCCAAAGCAAGACCTTTGAAATTAATGGAAGAGATTATGCTGACTTAAGTAGACATGTTTTCATCTCCATTAATGTTTCTCTTGTGAATTGTTCTCTTACTGTTGACAATCTAAATGTATGTTGTGCAGAACAAACAGAAAAAAAAACGAAATGAAATATTTAGGATGTCAGTAAATCTATTTCTTAATTATGAAGATCATTTCTTACAATAATACTTTTCTCTTTATGCAGAAAAAAGATTTAAAGTTGTTTTTCTCAAAAAAAGAAAAATTTTTTAAGAATACAGAAAATACCATTAACTATTTTTAAACCTGTAAGTAGCTCCACTATCTTGTTGTGAGATCCTAAATATCTCCAGTTTTTCAAAATACTCTCAATAATCATGACTAAAAGTAAACATTCCTTATGCTCTTGGATATAGGGAACATTACAGAAAGATATAGGAATATGGATGGACCGAATATTAGCTGCAAATCTGCAATAGAGTTGCTATCATTAAAAAAGACACAGAAAAAGACACAGAAAAAAATTTCTGAATAAGATCTTAAGTCATGCAGGGGTAATTATCTATTTACTTAGGTCCTGATTCTCTCAAATATTATTCTCAGTTGTTTGCTCATAACTCATTTATATAGCACAGACTATATCCAACCAGGATCTTGTAGTAATATATATATTTTTAGTTAGTCATGCTGATTTTTCACATTAAATCACAGACTTTCACCAGTCACATCATAATGAACTGAATAGTTTGGAACAAGTTTCATTAAGATTAATAGTAGCTGTATAACAATTCTTTACAGCCATAAAAGTGGCAATGAATTGAAAAAAATGAGTTTCAGCAATGGAATATTCAAGTCAACATTTTTTTTTAGCATTCTATCAGAGCACTGTGTTGAACCATATATTATAAATATCCATATATTATAAAAATATATGATTATGAAAAGAAATGTGAACAATTTCTGATTTTCACAAATAGACTTAAAGGACTGCGTTTGAAGGATTTGGCTTCCTTTTCACTTGGTATTTAGACCAGACACATGCATAAGTAACACAAAAGCGCAAGTAAGGCAGTCAGTAAAAAAAAAAAGTGACCATATATATTTCCTTCTGGCAAATTTGTTGAAACTTTGGATAAAGAGCCCTCTGCTCCTGCTCTGATGAATACCATGAGATGACATGACCCTATCAATCACTGTAATGATGAAATGTGAAGACTTTGGTAAAAGTGGAAATTAGCTGAGAACATTTGGTACTAGTTTATGAAAGATTAGTAAATTAAAAAAAAAAATCCAGATGCTTGTTTGTATGAGTATATAATTTTCACAGGACCACATATCTGGTACCTAAATCAGTGGAATAATTAAGCTCTGGAACAGACTTTCACACTTCAAGCTCTCTAAATGAAGCAAGAATAAGGGAAGAATTTCTGCTAATAAAGGTAATAGGTGTGAAATGGAAAAGCAGAGGTGAGTGAGATGCTGAAACCTTCAAATACTAGTTCTGATCTAATTAAACTTGTGCCAAATCACTGGCACCTGAGGCAAGTTACACAACTTATTTACTATAGCACGGCTGCTGCTGGATGAGCTGGATGTACAGGAGAATGAATCTTTTTTAGCTATTCATCTATTGAGCAGGAAGGAAATTCCAACACCGCTGACATCCATAAGTTCTGCTTGAAGAATGCAGAAAAAATCGTAGCTACTTCCAATTAATTACCTGATAGCTCACATTCATATGATACTAATCAGAATCCTATTACTCAGCTGAAAATAACACTTCAGTGATTTTTTTTTTCTTTCTGTGTAGCAACCTACTCAGTCAACAAGACCATTTTCTGGTGCATGAGCAAAATATAATTGCTGTAATAATTATCACAGGATAATTTAAAAAGGGAAGGTACAAAAAGTGAAGGTGCTTTTGCTAATTAAGGGTTCTAAAATGCTGACTTTATAGTTACCTCTTCCTATGTAGTACTCATAAAGCCAAGTCAGAAAGCCAAGCCTGAGGCTGTGGATTCTGGTATCTAGATATATAAAAGCAAGTTAATGTGTTGCGGAGCATTATGATAACTATGGGACTGCTTTTTAGTGATAATCCTTATGCCCATGAAAATCTTGAATTTTCTTAGCACTTGTAGTAGCCAACTGTATATAGTACTGAAAGCAGAGGTGGTAAGGAAGCCTCTAAAATATACTTATTTACAAAGAACCGGAACAATTTTGCTATTTTCCAATTTTATCTTCCTTTGGAAAAACACAATTATCAAAGTATCTTCATTTCTCTACTTGTAACAATAGGTGGCAGTAACGATATCTACATTTGTAGGTATGGACAGTGGTCTTCAGAATTTGTTTTAGAGCAGTACATGTAATAGATATTGCTATCCTGGGTTGAAGAAAATGGCTATTTTAAATATACAGTCCCCTTTAAATATATAGTCCCACAGTGAATCTTTCACATTTCTGGGGACATATAGACAAGTAACAGTCATCTTTGGCTAGGTTTAGCCTCCAGAATTTCAGAATTTATTTGCAGAGATTCTAGATTAAAATAAAATACCAATACAGAATATTTAAGCAGATGCTGCTTCCTGAAGATCGAATATGATTTTATCACAGAGGTAATTACATCCTGTAATTGCAGAAAAAGTAGATTAAGATTCTAAAGTCCTATAAACTCCCCTACTGCTAAAGCTTCCTACAAAGATTTGTTTCAAACAAAGATTTGTTCAAAAAAGAAAGTGAATCAGTACTTTGCCTCCAACGTACTGCACTGTGTAATGTCTCAGTGACTGAGGCTGGAAAGCATCATGGTTTATGTAATTGAGATTTTTTCATAATAAAAAGCATAGTATGCTCCAGAATTCCTGTTGCGGACACAGAGGTTCTCTTCCAAGTAAACCTTATCCAGTACAGGAACTCACAGGCAATTTAGTGGTGGTTTAATCTTGCTTGAAAGACTCAAAGCAATGAGAAATTTTCTACTTATTTTGCTAGAATTGCATTCTACTACCAACACTGGACATCATTACTCAGGATTAGGGCACCAGGACTGCAAGGTTGCTCTGAGGGGGGGGGGTCTTGAACAGCTATCTGGTTACAGACAAAAGCAAAATATCACCACATTTCAATCTCTGTTTTTAGAAAATTGTGATACTAAAAAAGAAAAGTAAGATTTCTTTTCAGCTGAATGTTCATCTTTAGTGCATATATAGGAGCCCTTTAGAATCACCATGTATCAGTAACATTTTGGTAACCTCACAGCTGATGGCTTAATCTTTTCTATGTTGTAGCTTCAAGTATTGCTGAGACATTCTCTGGGCACAAGTACAGATTTTGGGAATAGATGACCCCTCTGATAGCCATGGGAAGTGAACAGCTCATTAGGCAAAGCCTGGAATACAGCTTTGGAAAATGTTTTCTGATCCAGCAGAAGGATATTTAATTTGGGATGGTGCTGCTTCCTTCATCAGAGGTGAAGACCCATGGGAGAACCTCTGACAGGAGTAAGGGGAAGCACGAGCTCTGCCAGCAAATGCATGAATGTCGCTCTCCTTCCAGTGAAAGAGATAGGTCCTCTTCCAACACAGGCAGAAATCCCTGTGTGAAAGTACTTTAGAGTAGGAATTGAGGGCACTTGTCCTCTGCCTAAAGATAAATCAGGAGGAGCACAACATTGCTGACAAGCATGCTTTGCTTTATCAGCTGAAAAGGAGCTTAAGGAGGAAAGTGAGGTGTTTTGCAATGACTAAAATTCATAGAGCTGTTGCATCATTTTCACTGCATGGCATATGGAATAAATCCATTCAGATTTATCAGATCTTTAAGAGTTTGCTCAGCTTATCGGACAAACTCAGAAAGAAAATATAAAGAGCTTCAAACACATGGGTTTAAGAGACTACTCCTCAGTGAGTCACGGCTTGCAGTTTATAATTGCTGTGAAATAGGACTGAAATCTGACTGAAAAGCCCTATCAATTTCTAGATACAGAAGTCTCATAGAGTAACAGCATACATAATAATATTAATACATGAAGGAAACAGATGTTAAAAATGTATACAAAAGTGCAGTACATACTACTACATGCACTACAGCCAGATAGGCCGGCAATTAAAGTACTGTATGGGCTTCAGATGCAGGAAGGGAAGGAGACAGCAGCTTCCAAAGACTGAAGGCTTTCAGGGAATGCCTGTGTGGGAATCCCTTTGAAGTGGCACAGCGAAGATCCCCTTCAAACACAATTTCCACTGATCCAAGCTTCAGAAGCATGATCTAGCCAAGAGTGAGCCTACAGATCAGCAAGTAAATACAAACATGTCCTGTAGCAATGCTATGTTTTTCTTTCAGATCTGAAACCCCAAATACCAGAAGGAATGCAAGATCCCCAATCACCTTCACCACTGCCATCATTTCCTACTGGGTCATGCCCACAACAAAGGAACCACAATTACAAGTATCTGGGCCTTTATTCCTCAAAATGACACTAGACACAGCCAAGATGTATCACAGAGAAGAGGCTGTGATAGATCACAGCCAAGTGAGCTCTGCCATCCTGCATCTGGGTAGCTTTATAGTTTTGATGTATGTAAAGTGAACTGCATTAACGCAGGCTTGGAGGCACAGAGAGTATATGCCTGAAAAGAAAACCACAGCTATTTGATTAAAAACCTGACCTGCTCCCTACCTGATCTGTCGGAAGCAGCTGGCAATTATTTTTGTGAAATCCATCAGCAGATGGATTAATTCTAACTAACAGAAGGGCAAATATCTCATTTCACACTGCACTTGCTCCTTCCAATCAACCTTTAACACATTCAGACATAAGTTTCATGACACACCTCTATCTGCAGCTTCACCTATCCTGGAAAACAATAAATTAATTCTAAGAATAAGTATGAAAGCTTTCAAAAAGGAAAATTTACTAAGAAACTCCCAGAGTAACAGGCATATGTATTCTTGCAGGCAGCTGTTTAAGACAGATGAGGCTTGACAATACCTGACCAAGAACACAACTCATATTCCATTATAATATCTCTTAATAAGACTTTTTATTCTAAGACAAGTAGGCAGCATACTGCTTGGAGTCAAACAAACAACTATTTATGCCAGATTCTCTTGAAATTGGATAAGGAATGAAACACCCACAATATTACTTGGACCAACAGACTGTAGTATTAGCAACATCCTGGTTAAGGTTACAAGACCTGAATACTGCACGAGTGAAAAAGAAGGATTTATGCAGAGAAACTTTCATTACAGTAACTACTAGCCCTCAATTATTATAAAGATTATTCTTGCTGCTTATTCAATTGAAATTAGGGGTGGGATTTAGCTCAAAAGATACTTCAATGAGTGTAAATTAGGTGCTTATATTCCTATTTATAGGCAATGGATTTCTAGCCAATACAGTCATTGGAGTGTGAAGAACCAGTGAGTTGACTAATGTTTATTTTTGGATGAGCTGAATGCCTTTTGAATTGAATTAAGTATATTGACTAGGTTATCCACTTGCTACACTGGGATTCTAAATACCCAGCTCAAATATAGACACCTATATTTAGATCTCTAAACTGTGGAATATGTTTTTAAAAACATGAGAAAAATTTTAGGAAGGATAGAATTATGAATACGATGGGGAATATTCCTTTGTCAAATTATTGTAATGTGTTATCACAAGCTTGCAGGCAGGTTCTGCAGGAGCCCTGCTTCTGATGCTCTTTGCCTAGTTCTTAGTTCCACACAACGAAGTACACACTTACACACAGTAAACAGTGCCACAGCTAAAATAGACTGCGTGCCCGGGAATTTTCACAGCTGGTGCCATTAAACAGAATATCCTCTTCGTTTGTCACAGGAAAGTCTCTGAGTATCTCCACAACCTTCTGACAGAGATGCCAGGGATGCTGGGGCCACATGGTCACCTCAAGTCCAGTCACTTGCAGTGCCCAGAAAGAACCAGCACTGCCACACAGGGCTCCTCTTAAACACCTGGAGCCACCTTTCATCTCAGGGAGCAAAAACATTGTCTCATGGACTCAAACTGGTGATCAAGTATTTCTTTGAAGGTATAAAGAACCTGTGCACCATTGCTCTTCTCACTAAATAAATAATTACTCTAATGTGATGTATATGTTCAAAAATTGCTTAATAATGCCATTTCTTGGCTTTAGATCTCTACTTTGTATTTTATATTATTACTTATAATGCTGTATCTTCCTTCCCAAAAAGCAAACATTCAATAATAATGGTAGGATAAAAGACTGCTGGCTGGAAATGGATGTCTCTGCCTGGATGTTCAGTATTTTTAGTTTCAGCTGTGGGAGTCAGGGAAATAAACTGGTATTTTAATTAGTGTTAAACTCTTTGTACATGTGTATGTGCATGTGTCTGTGTGGGGATCTATCTGCAGAGTATTTCTACACTTGTACTGTAGAAATACTGCAGAGTATTTCTACGCTATCTGAAGAATTGAAAGAAAATCAGTGGGGAAAATTCTGCAGTGTTTCAAATTTAACAGAGGCAAGCTAGGGGTCTCTGCAGATTTTAAAGTCATAAGTCTAGATAATACATTAAATTAACAAATGCACATCACAGGTTCCTTTTAAGCTTTAAAATGCAGCGTTCTGGTAATTGGTTTTCACCTCAGCACATCTTGCCAAGTAACTATATTGGTAATTGTCATTGATTATTAACAGTAAGTCAGCTATTGATGATTCACTTGTATTTAAAAGAGACAAGATTAAATCTATTGATTTAAATTTTTTTTTTTTTTTTTTTTTAAAAAAAAGAGAACCATCTCTCATTTTTTTTTTTATAACATCTTGCTAGAGCTACATAGCAAATCCAGCACTGCATTTTGCCACACAAGCACCTCTTCTAGTAATACACAGGACAGGTTATTTGTCATGCCAATGTATTAACTGCTATCTGCATGGAGAACTCTCGGAGGCCTTTCTCAAGGCTGGCAAATAAAGCTCAATCCTTTACAACAAACAAGAGAGAGATATTCAAACTTCTGCTGGCTTCAGTCCCCCAACTCTACAGTTGTACAGCAGCACATAACTCCATTTCCCCTACCACCCCTCCATTTCATGGAGCATCTCTCAGCTTCTCCACTTTCCTCTCACCCACTCCTGATGCTGAGTTTCAGACCGTTTCTCTCTCCTGGCAGGTTTCTCTCTGGCCACACTCCATACTGTACTGGTACATGCTCCATACTGTACTGGTACACGCTCCACACTGCTCTGTACTCCCAAGAGCGCTTCCCAGGGGCCGTTTTCAGCTAAGCTCCCAATTGGGAGCTCATGGGCCAAACATTCAAAGCTTGGCAGAAGATGCTCAGTTTATTTTTCTGACTATTGTTTTTTTTAATCATACCTTTTGCTTGGTTGTTTTTCTTATTTTTTTTTAATTATTCATAGAAACAGCATCTGTGTATCAGAAGAGGGCCCACTGTTTTACTATAAGAAACGCATATTTATCTGGTGAAGGGCCTGTGCTCATATTTAAACACCCAGGCACATAAACTCCACACCAAAGTCTGCAAAATATGCAAAAAGGAGCAATGTCACTGAAAGAAACTAGGAGACTATAACACGATTACACACAGAATAGTCACTGTGAAGGCAAAATATAACGACAAGAAGCTCAAGAAGCTGTTTCTATCTTTAGACTACAAAGCAACAACCTCTGTATTCAAAAATGTTCCAAACTTTCTTGTGTGTAACAAGATCAGCAAATAAATAAATGAATTAAAATGGTGACCACTGGGGAGAGGTTATTTCCTATTCGTTTTAGTTTGACTACAAGAACGATTTTGCTTTTTCTTCTGTAAAACTCATCGAGGGGAGTTTGGATTGGTATTTGGAGAGCACATAAAAATATTTGAAAATAACCTTTAGGGATTCTCATGATGAACTCCCATATAGGAAAGAGAGAATAAACAGAAGAACAAGAAAAAAAAAAGGCAAGAAAGCAGCTCAGCTTCAGCAGAACAAAACTCTCATCGATCAGTGACTTAATTACAGTTCGTGCCTACCAGATGAAATGTTTTCAAAGGTGAAACTCCCTCAGGTGATCAGTTCTCTAAGTCCTATTTTTTTCTGAGCCCTCCATACATTTGCTAAGGGAAAAATTGTACAACTCAGACCATTCTCACCTGGACTCTCAGAATTGTCCTGAAAGCTGCTCAATGCGTTTCTAAGAGACATAGAAAGTTTAAATGGGCAATATACTTTAAAGAAATATCTTCTATCCCATCATGGGCAATATACATTCAGTTCCTGAGACATTAAAAACTAGTATAGTCATAAAAAAAATCATGTAAATGTCAACTTATTGCCTTAAGAAGTTATGTTATTTTGCCATATATTAAAATGAAGCTTACACTGTAAGGAAATCTCCAAGGAAATGATAGAATACACCCACATTGCTCATCCAAGTTGAAGAGGTAATGCAAACACTAAAACAGAAACAGACATTTGCCCACATGCTGCTACTGGTTTAAGCTTTGCTCAGCCTGAAGTTTGTCACATTCATATTATTTTCCCTCATCTACCTACTTTAATCAAAGCTTTTACTCCCCCGCCCCTTTTTCATTCAGACCTCGTTTCACTGCTAATTTGATCTTCCTGATAAGAGGAGCCTTGGTGCATCCCCTTCATCCTTCACAGCTGGAATGCAGGGGGCTAGGGAAGTTGTACTATCCTGGCTCAGAGAGGAGCTGCATGCAATTAACAGTGTGGATACTGCAATGTCTCTCTAGAATAAGGGCCTAAGCCTTTAAATTATTTATCCAATGTTATCTAAAATTAAATATTAATACTTTTAATTATTATATTTAGAATTACAACATCAATGTGCAATCAATAAGATAATTCTCACTATTACACTGGAACTAAGAAGAAACACACTAAAATCACTTCCAGCTTTTAAGCAACATCTAGGGCTCAGTAAAAGATTGCTACACAAGAAAAATGATTCTGGTAACTGTCGCATTGCATCGAGTAGGAAGATGCTTGTAATGTCACAAAGCAAAAAACTAGCATAATGAAGACTGTATTTGTGGGTGAAAACCCGAGATAAAGAATATGCTCTTGAATAGAGAGAGGTGCTTCAGTTCTGTAAGAATCTCCTACTACTGTATGAATCTATTAAAATGATTCATGATCAAAAATGTAATAGCAGGGTGGGAGAAGAAGAAAGGAAGGAGGCCATTTAATTTCATTATCCATCTATGAAATGATAAATTGTGGAAATTAGGGTCATCTGTAGTATTTTAATATATATCATATGTCCTGCAGGCTACATGTATAACACTTCTCTTTGTAAAACGTAGGTTAATGCAAAGGGATTATTAAAGAAACCCAGAGGATGGGAAAAAGAACACTGACAGGGAAAGGCAGCTGTTGTAGATGAGGGTGCACTTGGCAGAAAGTAGAAGCAATTCAAGTAGCCCTAGAACAAATGTAAAGCACTCTGAGAAAGCCCTTAGGCAGACAAACAGAAATGAAAAAAAAAAATAAAACAAAAATAAAAAACTCACTGATATAGTCCCTGCCAGAATGACTAGTAAATGGGAGATGCAGAGCTGCCAGTGAACTGGTAGACAATATCCAGATGGACATTACAGGTGCCCTTTAAGCATAGTTTATAAAAGCGTTTACTGAGCCAAGGTATCCTACAGATACCTGCTGTTATCTCCAGCTCTCTGGATTAAGGTGTGACTATCACAGGCTCTGCAGCTGCAAGCTCTTTGGCAAGGTAATAGCTTTTTTGCCCATTATTAAACCAAACTGTGCCTCACAGCATGACAGAAAGGCTATATTTGGTTGGGCCACAGTTTCTCTGCACACTTGGAAGTGAAACTGCATGAAAATAAAGAGAGCTGCCTGTTTTTAAAGCGAAGTAAGCAATAAGGAAATCTACTACAATGATTAAACTTTCTACACACTCAAAATTCTGGCATCATCACTTTAATTTTTTAGTGAAAGAAACTTGTTCTTTAGAGCTCAATCCATCACCTAAAAACATGGAATGGGATTGATTTCAATTTTCTTTGGCCACTGGAAGTTTGTTATCTAACATAAGCCATTTGGCCAGGCTTAACATACAGATCAGATTTTCTCTCTGCTGCTGTATGTCTACAATCATAGCCTGAATCATGTTGTGAAGTTATCCACATCTTTTCCTAAACTATAGGGACGCTCTAATTACTAATTTTGACTGGACACCTAAGTTGTAGATGATATAGAGCTTGTGGGATGACATTTCCTTGGCTGAACAAAGTACTTCAAGCAAGCACATTGTCACAACTTTGCAATACTGAGGTGAGGGAATCACGACAAAAACTCTCCCTCCCATGTTCTCCCAGGCAGGGTTGAGCTCTGCCTTCATCTGCTCATTGCAACTACCAGGAATAGCATAATCCCCTGTTGATGGCAGCATAGATTTCTCTCTGATGAGGCCTGAAAGCCGTGCCTTCTTCTTGTGCTCTTTCTTCTGGTATTTCTCCCGGATGGAGAAGGGCTGCCACATTGTACACACAGTACAGAGCTTATCAGACCCAATGGCAGAACTGGACCATCTGATAGGGCATCACATGTCTTAGAGAGTCCTCAGGTCCCTTCCCCAGTAGTAATCTATCATCAGTAACCTAGACTGGGGATATTGCACTCTTTGTGTTTGCAAAGCACCTTCATTTATTTGCAAAATGTCATCTGATAAATGAAATAATTTACTCTCTTCACTGTTGCCGAACAAAAGTAAAATAATTTGTTCTGGTAGGTAAAGAACTCCCTTCAAAAGTTGAAAGGCTTGGCTTTTGCATATGCATATCTTGTGATATCTAATTCTTTTTTAAGGACTCAACAGAAATTTAAATGCCTTTTGTGCCTGGAATTTGTAAATTGCTTTCTCTTTGATCAGTGTGGGTTCATAAGCATTCGGCAGGTTTTCTGCGCTTTGTGCCTTGTATGGCTTTTCTTTTTTTTTATCTGGTTTTGATACGTTTTCTAATTTGCTTCTCTTATGTGACATTTCTCAGTTCCTGCAATTTGTCCTTGGAAATAATGAGGGTTTGTACTTGTTTAAAGAACACAGTAAAAAGAAATGGGACAGACCTGGGGAGATAAACCAAGAAAATCCAGTGAGTAGCATCTTAAGCTGCCACAATTCTTAGGAATACATATGAACAGAAGCCACACTCTGCTTGCCTTTTCCCATCCACCTACACAAAAGTCTTCTATATTTTTTCCTCATGCTGATGAGCAAGAAAATGAGTGTGAGCTCATTTCAGTGTGAGCTGAGATTCATAAGGAACTCTGTCCTTTTAACTTGTCTTGGTAAAACTCAGGATGCCACTGTTCTGCCCGTGACATCTCTGAAAATCGATAAAAGGGCTCTGTTTTCAAATAACTTCCCAAGTTATTTGCTGCTGACACACTAAATGGACAATTTCACGAGGGAACCTTCTGAATAAGAGCTTATTCTTTTGGTACAGGGCACTGCAAGTAAAACTGGAAAGACCCATTTTAAAGAGAAAGGATCCGATCACGTAGACATGACCTTATTTCACCAAGCTGCTGGATGCCTTGAAAGGCTCATAGGTAATGAACCAACAGGAATCTTCTCCTGTAGCACAGGGTAGTAGTGTTCAAACTCATCTTGCTGCTGCTAGCAAGATGCTCTTGCTGTTAGCAGCAAGATACCCCTTTTCTGATCCACTGAGCAGCTGGCAGAATGGAACGTAATGCTCAGTTTGTCACCATTTTCCATTAGCTACTTCCTAGCCTGAGCTGCTGCTGAATAGCTTAGGTGAACAGAACAAAAGCAGAGCTTGCTGGTACATGAAACAGAGTGTGACTGCACTAACCATGCAGGACGGGCATGGGACACTGAGCAAACCCAAGGCACATTGTGCTACAACCAAAAATTTTTATGTACATATATATGTTTGTGTATGTGTGTGTGTGTGTGTGTGTATGTATATATATATATATATATGGGCATTCAGGTCAAATAGTTGACAGAAAGCACTTCAATGATGCTGGAAGATCACTGTAATTTCCTTTTCCACACACCTGCCTCGTTCTGACCAAAGCCTGGCTTCTGGTGACATCAAATGATGGTGCAAAAATGTAAGGGCAAAGCAGCTAATGCCCCCTGAGAAAACCTGTTTCAGCAGAGAACATGTTTCTTGGAAGCACCATTGGTGCCACAGGACCAGCACTGCTCCTAAATGGGGCTCAAGCTGCAGAAGCCCCTGGGGAGGTCTCACGTCTCCACTATGGCTGGAAGAAAGAGTTGAATGAAATCGTGCAGCCCACATCAGTGAGGAAGCAGGTGGTTTTATTAAAATGTATGAACAGCAACATTTGTGAAAAGAGGAGGCTGAGTTACTCTTATCTGAAATAAGTTTATTCAGCCTTTGATGGGAAAACTTTTATCAAATACATTATTCACTGGTATTATACAACCAGTGCTGGAAATGTTTATGTTTAGTCATATGTTTAGTCATACAGCCTCAAAACTTGATGTCAGCTAATAGAGAATGTCAGATTTGGTCCAGGGACCAAATGGGAGTGGATGGGGAGTGGATGAGACCAATTACCAGAAGCCTTTCTGCACATGTTGGGTCCAAGGGTCTATAGGAAATACTGATCAGGTAGCTTTTAAGGGATTATTTATCCTTTTAAAAATAAGAGTAAAATTATTATAGCAGGACTGCAGTGGAAAAGGGGTTTGTGATGTAATACACAATTTTGAGATTCCTCAATATTAAATTAGCTATTGTGTATGCTATGGAAAAATTTGCCTAGAGTAATCTTCAGATCATAGCTTGACTGTGGTAGCTTTTTTTAAGTATTTATAAATGTTCTGGAAGAACACTCTTTTAAAGGGAAGTATTTGCAATAATGACACAAGCAAAAAAAAACCCAGAGCAGCATTCACTCCTATGCTGTAATAGGAACAATTTTGTAGGATTGTGATAAAAAAGCTGTATTTGTATATATGTATGTAATGAAAAATTATGTTTTTCACAAATATTCCAGAACTGTAGTCCTTCCTATATTCTATATGGTTAAAGGTGTCAGGGAATAAACATTTCTTCTTTTACTGAAATGGCTGCCATGTTCAAAAGTGCAAAGCCAGCTACATCAGCAAACATTTTGCAGCACAGATGCAGATGGATAGTATGGCAACTCCAACAGCAGCCGGCTCAACACTGGTCTAGACACTTCCACATTCATTCCTAAGCGCTGACAGTTCCTTGCCCCACCACTGCCCATTCCTTTCATAATAAATTCCTGGAGCTGCAGGTTAATCCTGAAACAATATTTTTATCATGTCAATGGATGTAATACTAATGCAAACCTGTACACATTTCATATGCATCTGTAAATACTGAGAAGGAGCTAAGTTCCTGCCTCGCATAGCATATATTCAGCTCTTTATAGTACCGCAATATGAAAATCAGATGAATCATTCAACTATTATTTCTTGGTAGCATGGGTAAAATTTAGTATTCACTCTTTTTTTTTTCTTTGCTACCAATGACCACATTCAAAAGTGAACAGGATTTAAGGATTTGGCAGGAAGGTACTGCTGAGGTCTGCTGCTAAGAGGTGTAAATACCAACCAGCTCATTGCTGTGGTCTCTGGCAGGGACAGCACATTTGCAACAGTAAAGTACTGTCCCTTTGCTGTGCAGTGTGGCTGGCTTAGCTTCTTAGGCAGTTTAATGAGCATTGCACTTTTAATGCCTGTTACAGCACAGTGATTCATGGGACCTGAAGATCTGCCCAGCCGAATTATATTTCAGTTTGCAGTTGAGATGTGGCAAAAGGGACAAAAAAATGTGCTGATACTTTCCTGACTAAAAGCTCATGCTGCATTCACTGGCATTTGGATCATTTGGGATCTGCCTCTAAAGTGCAGCGGAGTCCTGAACCAGACCTTGCACACCCAAACAAGAATCCTAACTAACCATGGAGTGACACTACTTGTAGGCTAAGAAGCCGGGATTTTGACATAATTGTGGTTTTGTGAAAACTTTCATTGTGAAATGAAAACAGAAACCAAAACCCACATTTTCCCACCAACAGGAGCTCGCAGCTTCAACTGGATCTAGCTCCTCCTGGGACCCTGCAGCTTCGCACTTACTCTGGTGCATATCAAGTTGTTGAAGTCAATGGTATTACTTTACAATATACTTAAGTGCAAAAAAAAGAGAATGTAGCTCTTAGCATTCAGGATCAAGTAATACAGAAAAGAAGGAAAGCTCTTTATATCTGGGTTTTGCTCAGTATTTCAGTTAGACCATAACAACGCAGATCTTAGAATCATAGAATGTCCAAGGTTGGAAGGGACCTCAGAGGTCATCGAGTCCAACCCCCTGCACACGCAGGGTCACCTAGAGCACG
>JAVCKT010126767.1:0-19736 GCA_032273925.1 Rhynchotus rufescens
TTCACTTTATTTCATTTCATTTCTTTCATTTCATTTTTTCATTTCATTTTTTCATTTCATTTTTTCATTTTATTTTTTCATTTCATTTTTTTATTTTATTTCATTTCATTTCATTTCATTTCATTTCATTTCATTTCATTTCATTTCATTTTATCTCGTCTCATCTTGCCCCCTCTCTTCTCATCTTATCTGATGCATGCATGGATAGAGGAGAGGAAACCTTGGGCACAGGGAAAAGGGCTGCCGAATGCTTTGAGCACAGCACTAGGTACCAGCATGGGCCCAAGGGAAGGCTGAAGATGTGAAACCCACCAAGCTGGGCAGACTGGTAGCAAACTGGGCACCAGCGATGCCTGCACAACCCGACTGCTCATGGACATCCTGGGACAGCAGCAGGACAGGCACCGACAGCCCTGGAGCACGGAGATCCCAATCCCATCGCTTCAGGGATGTTCCTGGTGCCCTTTAGGGCCGGTGGGACCTTCCTGCTGCTGCCGGAGCAGCCTCCTCGCCCTGGTTTCCCACAAGCAGGACATCCCTGTCCTTACACGGCTAGGAGCTGCTTCAGCAACACCTCTGCATCTGAAATCAGGCCTGCTTAGCGGCAATAGTGGCCTGTAACTGGCTTGCAAGGAGCGCGGGGAAGCCCTCTGGGAGCTGACTTCTTGTCCAGAGCCACCAGCCCCACCACAGATGGGGCCTGCAGAGTTGCTGCTGAAGCTGGAACAGTGGCAAGCTGCTCCTTGGTGAATAAATAGAAGCTACATCCCAAAACAGAACGAAACAAAACAAAACTTCCGGACTTCGGTCAGAAAGTAGCTGTTTTGCCAGCTTTGCTCCCGTGGGAGTTTAACCGAGCAGAGGGATTTGTGCAGGCTCTTGGCCTTCTTGCTGGAGCTATTGGCTTAATTCAGCCCTCCTAACAAAAATCTTGGGCTGGGGCGGGTTTTGAGGGCTCCCAGGAACCTTCTGGTGTTGCCTGCAGCCTAGCAGAGATGGGGCTGCGCCTATGGATCAGGATACCTCTCCCCTTCTTCCCACTGAGATCCTGGGTCTCCTTGGGCTTCACACACTTCTCCAGCGAGCAGAGTGTTCAGTCACCTCCTCTTCATGGAATTTTCTTTCAAAAGGAGCATCCTTCTTCACCATTCCTAACCCAAACCTAGAAGGCGCACAAGCAGGAACCTAAGGTCGCCCCATGATGATATTCTCTATCTTCTAGGCATCATTAAATTAAAAAAAAAAATACATTTTAAAAATACTATTCATCTTCAGGGCATAAGAAGTCATTGCTATTAACATGCAAGGGAAAGACCTGAGAGCCACAATCCCTGCTCCCCTCCAAAGGCCGTTCCCCACCCCAGAACATCGACGCCTTCACCCTCCTGCTCCAGGCCTGTTCAAATAGGCCAAATGTTTTGCTATCAATGCGCTCTGTATATTTTCTTAAATAAACAGAGTATAAACACTTCCAGCAACGTACCCTTAACATAGGTTTATTTACCAAACAAGAGAAAAACGATGCGTCTGCCTCTCTTCTTGGTTGCAGCTACAGGCGAGTGTTTGCTTTGAAATGGAAAAACAAGGAAGAGGCTCCGGGATGGAGATCCCAGGGCTCTTCATCTTGCCCCTGGGCAGCAGCTCCTGCTGTCCTCCCCCTGGTCCTCCCCGGGCTTGGGATGGGGTGGGATTCTGCGCGCTCTCCTCTCACAACATTGGCAGGACATCAATAATCTGCAGTTATTTGGGAAAACAAATCCTGCTGTAGGCCCTTTACGAGCACTCCGAACGGAGGCAACAGCACAAATTAAACCCAAATTGCATATAAGGGCCAATGGACTCTATGTGATAGAGTCATTAGCTTTTTTTCCTTCCTCCTCTATTTATTGGCAAGCTTTACTTCCTTTCTTTGCTTTCCTACAGAAGCAGACCTAATTTGTCGTTTGGTAGCTAAATATTGCCTATGTTCCGAGGATAGTGGCAGAATCAGATGTTTTAAGGCTTTATGGGGGTCTCCCCTGCAGGAAAGAGCCTCTGAACAAGCCAAAACTGCAGAAACCAAATCACTGCTTGGCCAGAAAACCCATCCAGGATTAGCTTGATGGTCCTACAGACCCCTCTTTGGGAAGGACCAAGGCCCCGTTGCCAAAGGAGTTCCCCGACGAGCTTGCAAATGCTGTTGTATTTAGAAATTTCTTTTTAAGGTCTTTTAAAGATGTTTTTAAAATACCTATTATGGGACTACAGCTCCCACCCAGCTTCTTTGGAACAAGGCAAATGTTTGGTGACCTGCACCCCCAGGAAACATAGGGATGATTGAACTAAGAAGTTGAATTCTGGTTGCCCAGAATATTTCTTTGAGATGTTCCCCAGGAAAAGTAAGGTGGAGAAAAAAGTTAGCCATACTGACATTTTCCTGGAAAAAAACCCGTCACTTTGCAGAAACCACAGTCTGTGCTGGAAGAGAGATGGCAGGAAAATTCCTGAGCACATCTAGCAGGATGCAGCAAACGCTCCCTAATGCCGCGCTGCGCGCTGGCTCCTAATGGGCTGTCAATGTTTCCATCTGAAAACCTTTCGGAAGGGTTTTATAACATGGCCATAAAAAATCATTTTGGAAGCAAATGGAAGAGCAAGGCCGCAGGCTGTTTGCTTTGTTAAATATGCATTTGGACGATTATTTGGTCACTCTTAATATCATAGATGGTATAAAAATGTGTGTATCCATTAGAATCTGCATCTTTGTGGTTTTAGCAAGGCTTTGCATAACAACTACATTTTGTTAATTTGCTAGTTCTGAAAGTCCCCTTGCTCTTCAACCCAACAGGACTTTTTTTTGCTATTAAATAATTCTTTTTTGCTAAGAAAGGA
The DNA here is from genome assembly GCA_032273925.1 of Rhynchotus rufescens. Taxonomy (NCBI): domain Eukaryota; kingdom Metazoa; phylum Chordata; class Aves; order Tinamiformes; family Tinamidae; genus Rhynchotus; species Rhynchotus rufescens. The sequence goes on from JAVCKT010126767.1 coordinate 2,872, forward strand.
TATTTCTTCTCCAAATATTTGTTCAAAGCCCCAGGGGGAGGGAGTGGATGGTGCTCCTGGGCCAGCCCAGGGCCTGAGCATCCAGAACAGCCCCGTTGCTTCCAGGGCTGCTGGCAGCATCTGGGGGAAGATAACCTCCTAAAACATTAAATACCATCCATTTGCTAAGAAGCGGAGTAACTAATTAAACTTTTATTTATTCTCTGGCTCTCAGAGCTACCCAAGAGCAGACATTCTCTCTGCAATGAGTCCTCAGGGTCTTTGCTAGGTGCCATGAGCTGGAAGTGACAGGGTGAGGTTATGGGCTGCTGAGGAATGTTTCACTGTATAGAAAGCAAAATAAAAAGCTGTAGTTCGCCAGATCATCTCCAACAACTCTCCAGTGGGAGCAAACACCTGGAACCAAATCTTCCTCCAAGCTGTGCATTTTTTCCCTAAACCTTTGCTTTCCTTTGCTGGGCAGCATCCTCAAAGAGCAAAGTGTCCATCAGTCTTTTGGCAGGGTCTTCCCCACGCCGTTGAGCCCATCTGTTGCTCCTGGCTTTCCGGTGCCGCGGAGGCTTTTCCAGGGGCATCTCAGCCACGTTGGAGCCTTCCAGCTGAGAACAGCCTCCTTTTGCAAACCTTCCTTACTCATTTCCCCCATGGTGAGTCGCGATTTCCGCTTCTGCATGACCAAAGGCAGCCTAGAGCATCATCTGGCTTCAGAAGTCGCATCCAGCATTGGGTGTAACTCAGAAAAAGGAAACTGCAAGTGGGAAATACCTGGTTATTCCCTCCCCAGTGTTAGCTCTGAAACCCTCGGTGTCCTGCTTAGCTGGTGGGCCTGGACTGCTTGGATCCTCTGACTCTTTTTGTTGGTTCAAAGGGAGCGTTTCTTGGTTCCAGCTGCTTAATGAGCACTGAGGAGCAGATCCTCGTGTCCTGACAAGAGGCACCACTGCTGCCAAGATCCCGTCGTTTGGAAAAGCGAGTGCTCCAGGCATCAGGTGGGCTCTGCAAGGAGCCCAGGGCGCCTTGAGCAGTCGGAACCGCAGCCGGGCCGTGATTCCGCGGCGCTTGAATAGAAGGAAGAAGCAGCTGAATATCCGGAAACAGCTTTTAACAATGAGAACCGCGAGGCTGCCGCGAGGATTCCCGGGGGACGCGGCTAAATCCCGCTGAATAGCGAGGCGGGAGGCGCCGGCGCCGCGCCGCGTGCTGCAAACGGGCTCCAGTGCAGAGACATGCACGGTCTGCAGGACCTTATCTAGCGAAAATAGCATCGCTGCTGCTAGCAGCAGAGCTGGGGATGCTTTGGGATGCAGCCCCAGCTGCAGTTCTCTGGGTTCCCTGCAACGGCCTTTCCGGGGAATATTGTGTCGGCTGCGGTGCCACTGGCCTTGCTTGATAATGTTGATAATGTTGATAATGTTTTGTGACTCACCGAGGCTATTTTGGCACCAGCTCTCTTGTTTTACTGGTTTCTAAGGAAAGAATAGTGTATACTGAATGCCCCGAAGCATTCAAGCCCATTCTCCTTCAGGAGCTTTTGTTTTTCTATCAGCAAAAGGCTTTCTTAAAATTTCTTTTACCAAAGACTCAGAAAAACACCCATTTTCTCCAGGAAAATAGGAGTGCAAGTGGGGAAGCTCCATCCCTGGGGAAACACTGCTCCATTGGTCCGTGGCTCAGGGTGCCTGTTTTGCTTTGCAATCCCCAGCAAAGGGATTTTGCTTTCTTTTCTGCCTCAGAACATTATTTTGGCACTTTTTTCTTCTTTATTTCTTTTTCTTTTTTTCCAAGTGAGCTCAATGTGCAGGAATTAAGTTGGTCGCATCTCTCATTTTACATCAGCTCGCTGGGACTGCAGCACCTCCCTGCATGCTGCAGCCTGACGTCCTCCCTGCCTTTAAAATGCACCCAGCCCATGAAGTGCAGGGTGAAAGCGAGCCTTTAACGTTCCCCTCACACAGAGCTGGTTCCAGGCTCTCTCCAACACTGTCCCAGCGGGGCCACCTCAGCCCCGGAGTGGTTCCTGTCCAAGTATGGATGGATTTCCCTGGTGCCTTGACCTGCTGTCCCTGTCTTGATGTGGCCGGGGCTCCGGCAGCCTTGTGATAAATACTCTCACGTGAATTTCCAAGCAACCTCTTGGAGCATTAGAGCGGATGCTATATTTACCCAGACGCTGACACCTCTTTAAATAGCACGGACCGCGCTGCCGCCCCGTGCAAGGGGCTCAATGCGGTGGCTTTGCCAAGTGCTGCTCTCCCGGAGCAGCTCTCAGGGAACCGGAGCCTCCCTGGGAGCTTGATCCCATCCAAAGAAGATGTTTCTCCCTAAAGGGAGATTTTCCTGACTCTGTCAAGACCTTCTTAATTCTCCTATGCAAATATTTATTTCTCTCCTCTTGCTTTAGCTTTCTCAAGCATCTTCTCCTACTGTCTCCTATATCCTGTGGGATTGCTCCCAAATCCCTGGTCACATCTTATCCCTACACAGCATTTCAGTACAAACTGCCCTCACCGGTTAGCGTGGGGCCAGGCAGTTCTCCACTGATTATAGGACTTATTTCTGAGCATCTCTCAGCAGAGATTCTAGAGATTTGTCTGTGGTGCCCTACTCCAGCTCTGTTGGGACACGTGTTTGCAAAGCATGTGATTTAAAACTGCAGCTTTTTCCTTTTTTTCTGCTGCTGCTTCTTGGCTCTTCTCCCTCAGATTCACTTTGGACGATGGCAGAGGCATCTCGAAGGGCCAGGGCTCTTTGCGTCTCCCCCAGGCAGCCGCCTGCCCTGGCCCAGGGCTTGGCCCCAAGTCCAAATTCCATTTTTAACAAGTTTTTATTTATTCTTTTGACCGCGCTATCTTTTAATGAGCACAGCGTGGCCAAGTGACAGCTGGATCTAGGCTTTCCATCTTAGGAACCTCATGGGAAAGGGTGGTGACCCTCGGCCACAGCAGCTTGAGCTATTTGCAATGAGAGCCCTTAGCTGGGAGGCAGCAAGAAATCCCAGAAAAGCATCTGTTGAAAGGCAAAAGCTCAGCTCATGCATAGACTCGGCTTTGGAAGCCGCTTTGGGTGCAGTGAGGGCCCATTGGGACACCCCTTGTGCTCCCTGTCTTCTCCGGTGGCTTCTCTTCTGCTCTCCCTTTTCTCGGCTTCGACCCTCACAGCTCAGCCCTGCTGTGAGCGCAGACCCTGCGCATTGCTCCGCTGGGCTGGAACCTTCCTCTTGTTTTATAAAAACACATGGTTTTGCTTAGCGCTAGCTCGGGCCCGGCAAGCCGCGCGTCTCGCATGGGGATCTGCCAAGGAAAGTAATCTCCGCTGCGAACTCGCGCGGCCGACGCTCCCAGCTATTTATTTTCCTACGTATAGCTTTACCAGCTGCTGCTCCCCAGCACTTTGGGATGTTTTCCTTTTCTCTAAGCAGGGCGTTATTGTCATATTTAACTAGGCAGATGCCTTGGAGGGTCACGGAGGACAAAAGTGGGGATAAATACCCGGCGCGCCCGTGCTTGCCGCCCGCGGCCCCGCGGTGCTTGCCGGTCCTATAGCTTTATTTACATCAACAGCTGGGGTTTGGGCATGGGAACCATGGGGAGCGACTTGCACTGTTTACGGTTCCGATCAACAGTTCCCCATAAAGCTTATATTGAAAAAAATGTTAAGTGTTTGGAGCATATCGAAATTCACCTCAAGTCTGCGGAGGAAGAGCTGTGGTGATGGTGAGTCCTCAGCAGCGGGGATGAGCTGTGAAGGAGCCTCTTTGTGGAGGAAAAGGGTCTGGGGACTTGATAAATCAGCTCGATTTTGGCAAGAAGGAGGTTTGTCCAGATCAGGGCTCTCAGTCCCCCCGGTTTCACTGGCTCCCTCGAGCAATGGAAGTGACACAGACCCACGGGACAACTTTTAAGGGAATTTTAAGGTGGGTTTGGGAGCTGGCATCCCTTTATAGCAGAGAAGAGGTTTGGAACAGAGGCCCCAGCTGATAGCGGCTCATGTAGGCGATGGTTTTATTTTCCACCGACCTGGGAGGATTTCCTGCATGAGGTCCGTCCAGCTCCTCACCGGGGACGCCGCGCTCGCCGCCGGCGCTGGGTAAACACGGCGGGCACAGCCGGGCCTGTGTCCGCTCCCGCCGGCCTCCCGAAATAGCCCCAGCGCCGGCGGCCGCGTGAAAGGAGCCCTCACAAGGTGGCGGGACACAGGCTCTTTGATGCGGCAGCGGGCCCGGCATCACGCTTCGCCCCGCGGCACCCTCGGTGTGCGCCGGGGGAGGGCTGGCGCGGGCCGCCGAGCCCCCGCCGCGCTCAATGCGAGCTTTGAAGGAGCGGCGCGTGGCCAGGCCGCGTCTAAAGGGCCAGGCCGAGTCTAAAGGGCCAGGCCGCATCTGAAGTGCAGCCCTGAAGCCTTCCCTGCTGCTTGTGCCGTGAGATTTAACCTCCTCGCCTTGCGACCCAAGGCCTGCAGGAACAGACATGGCCTTTCCTATGGGGGGACATTAGCCAGCCTGGAAATTTTGTCTTGTCTTGTCTTAGTGCCATCCCCACTGCGCTCGGTGGCAAAGATGGCTGCTTCTCTCTCTTGCAATCAATGCTCTCCCGATCTGTGGCCCTACCAGCCAAGAGAAGCCTTTTCTTTGCCCATTGCTATTAAAGATATCAACTTTGCTCCTCTTCTCCTTGCCTTAACCTGCCCCAGAGCTCGTTGTCTGGCCCTGGGGCAAGGGGGTTCATCTTCAGCTCATGCTTTCAATCTCCCCATGCCCTGGTGATCAATCCGCTGGTTTGGGTGGACTAATGGCACCTTCCAAAGCTGAAGGTAGAAGGAAAAATCAACTCAAAACTTTCCACGTCTCTAAAAAGAGCTTGTTTTCTTTAAAATACCACTCCTAGCAAGGCAGATCTCACCACCTTTGCTGACCACCAGTTCGCCTTCTGCTGAGATCCCCATTTCTTAGGCGCGTGCCAGTAAAGAAGAGGCGATGGAAGCACAAGGGGAGGCAGCTTTGGTGTGACCTTTGGATCGATCATGGCTTCGTGAAGCTGGGGGATCCGTCAGGCCCAGAGGCTTGGGAAGGAGAAGCCACCTGAGTTCACAGCCTTGCAAGGGGCCGCATGGCAGTTGCCGGCTCTGCTGCTCTGCGGAGGACAAGTGCCACCAAGGAGCTGCTCTTCCTGTCTGTTGGACCACAAACCCCATGTGTGAGAAGCACCTGTTCCTCCACGGCCTGTTTTCTCAGGTTGTTGGAAGAGGGAAATAACAGTCGTAACACATCGCCAACGTATTGCTGGAGCACGTGGGTCACCACACGGCTCTCCTGTGAGAATCTCCATGCGAGGAAACCTCAACGTGTGCCCAAGCTGTCACAGTGCTTAAAAGTATGCCTAAAAGGTAGAGAGATGCACAGTGCATATATGAAACATATATATGCTGTTGTCTGACAGCAAGAAGTCTTAGTGGCATGGAGGAAAGTGCCTCAAGATCTTGGAAAAAGGAGAAATCTATGGCTCATTTCTACTGCCCACTGGACCTGAGGTAAATGCCATGAGCCTAAAATATCCATGCAGTGAATAAAAAACATTTTCTGGATGAGAATTAGTGCAGGATTTAGTTACTGCTCTTGCCATAAGGAACTGCTTAACTCCTGAGAATGAAGTGATCAGGTAGCCTAGAAATTAAGCTTATTTACCAATACATGTCGGGTTATAGACTAATTCTAGTACAGGGAGTTACACTCATTTCCTTTTCTCCTATTTTTAAACTCATTTCATTGTGCACAGAGAGCATTTGAGATAAATCTTTTGCAGTAAACATGCTCTAATACAAGATTCTGCAAGGAAATTGCCTATTGTTTTTTCAAACTGGGGCTTCGAGTGGATTCTTCTGTAATTCTCAAGGTCACTGTTAAATATTTTAAATAGTTGGTCACGTGCCAGACTATTTTCATTGCCTGAATTTCTCTCCTCAAAGGATCGCTGCAGACAGAGAAATGTGACATCTTCAGCACTTGTGGCAAAGCCAAAGGGACCATGACAGTCAGTGCTGTAACTCAGGAGCTTAGTTAAACCCTGCATTTTACTGAGCAGGACAAAGCTTCACAGCACAGGTAGCTGCTAGGTCTCATTGCAATTATTGTAGCTTTTCTTTAGAGCCATCTAGATTTTTTTTCTTGAAAATGAGGCTATTGCTTGCAGTCCAGGACATCCTTCGAAGGCTCATGGCTCACTGTGTGGTCATCATGTCAAACGATGTCCCCAGTTTGTCTCTAGGAGATCGAGCAGGGACTGACCAACCAAACAGGATCAAACTGGCGTTTGTGAGAAACTGGGCTTGGAATCACTGACAACTGCTAGGAATATTTGGGTGGCACAGCTAGTGCTCTTGCAAGGCTTGATGTTCGTTTTTCCAGTGTCTGTGTGTTTTCATTTTCATGTTACTACAAGTGATGCATGAATTTTCATGGAAAGCCACATGAAGGCATTGGAAAGGTTCCTTGGCCTCTTGGATCAAATCTTAAGCGGCAGAAGAATGAGTGAAAAAATCGGATCATTTTGGCAGTCAGTTCGATTTTGTGTTTTCTGAATTTCTGAGTATCATTTAATTAGCGACACCCATGACCTTGAAAAACATCACGAAGAAGCTTATGCCAGGATTTCCACTTTGCAAAACAAAGAACTTCTATTTTGCAAAGACTTAATCTCTTTTCTTCCCCCATCCCCCTTGCCCCTTGTTACTTCGTAGAGGATTTTTTCAAGGGAAGGAAAGAGTAGAGCAAAAAGCTGCGATTAACTAATTCTTAATGCAAAGCCATGGGGGCCATGGCTCGGCTAAAGTTTGAGATGGAGACTTTGGGGAAAAAAAAAACAGTAAAGTCTTAATCTTTTTAGTGTTACAGCTGCAGTGGGACGGGGTGCACGTGTTCACATGTGACTTTGGCAGCAGCATGTTTTGGCTCGCCAGGTTTTATTTTACAGTGAAGCCCGTATTTCAAAGCCAGTAAATGATGCAGGAGGGAGAGTGAGGTCTGCACAGTACATTCCTGGAACAAAAAAAAAAGCCTGTCATCGAGCTGGGGGTGATTTCTGCGTGCAAGAACCACTCCTTGACATCGAAATTTGGAGCCACTGTCACTTTTATCATGGATGAACATGGGAGTGGAGGAGGTTCCTGGTGCAGGTGTGTTTCTTCATCACCTTGAAGAGGAAAAGGAGAGTGGCTGCAGGCAGGGCAGCAGCTCTGACCTTCATAGCACTTTGTTGGTCTAGTCAGTGGTGTGTGTGGCCCAGGTCAAAGCCACGGTGAGTTAGTGCCATTCCCCATTTTGCTATTCCTACTTGTATCAGCTTCAAATTTAATTTACAAGAAATGCACGAATCATGCATCAGCTGAAAACCTTCTCGTCTCTATGTCTGTGCAAGTCTTTCCTCCGAAGGCTCTTTGCATAGAGAAACAGCACAACGTTGGGCTCTGCCCTGCAAGAACAGTCCTTGTGCTTGGATATGGTTAATCCTCTGGTTAATCCTGTCCCATCAAGCTAGCCCAGCCTTGGGTGAGCAGGTTTTATTCTTGTGTTTTCACATGCAAATTGCCTTAAAACAGAAGTCTCACATGCTTCTGAGTACAGCAAGGAAATCCCTGCTATGCTCCAGTCCTACCTCTAATGAAAAATCTGGCTGCAATAAACAGCAGTATGGGATGACGCTGGCAAGGCAGATTGCTGGGGCTGTTTTTGCTTGATGATCTCCTTGCTGCCGCCTCTGTATTTGTTTTATGCAGCTGCTGCCAACATCTGCTTTTCATCTCTGCTCCTCATCCGTGCAGAGATTCGGAGATGCTTCTCATCCCCCCTTCTTTCGGCTGCTTGGTGCATCTTGTCAAGGAAATGTTGAGCTAATTATACTCATAAGTCAATTTAAAATGGGCTGTTATATACTTTGCACACAAGTGCAAAGCTAGGACTTTCAGCTAACTTGTGCATGAAGGAAGGTGGAGGAAAACTGCAGAATGAGCCTGAAACCATCTGAAATTAAACTCAGTCTATCACTGCTTCTCAGGCTGATCTCAGTTCCAGTCTTCCTACCTGGAGCCTTTTCAGCTGCTTTCTGAACATCCAGCCTGCAGCTGGGGCTTCTGGACTGAGCTTCTCCATGCACGGGTCACTGGTCCAATGAAAGCTGCACTTCTGTCTTAATATCAACAGTCCTGTGGGCACTAGTGAAGTATTTTTTGTCCTTAAACCAAGTGAGCTCTTAAGATCATTTTCCAAACATGTGGCTTACCCATGGAGCAGCTTCTACTGGCCCAACAGGTCTCCCTAAAGCCACCAGTGACCAAGCTATTGGATGAAGATGGTGACAGCTCCAAGGCATTTTGCAAAAGCAAATACACTGCTCGACCTCAGCCAGGAGCAGCATTTTGCCTGGATTTGAAGGCACCAACTTCATGAACAGTGACGGCATCGCTCACTGCTGCCTCCCCCTGCAGTGCTCAGCAGAGGCACCCCAGAAAATGTCCATTTCCTTGGCCAAAAATCACCCCCAATCCATGTTAGCTATTTAATGTTATCGGGCAAATTTGCCTTTCAAATTACATAATGCTGAGACGTAGCAGACGTAGCAGGAGCCAAGGAGAGCCGGAAATTTTCTGCAAGCGGCTCCAGCAAAGTCTGGCTTGGTTTTGCTTGAGTTTTATATCTTCCTATATCTGAAAATGCATCAGGGTTAGTGGTAGGGGCAGGAGGCACCAAAGCAATGGATCCAGTGTCTCCTCCCGTGGGAGCTGCAACAAGTCACAGCCCTGGAATATCATGGATCCCAGCACTTCCCATCCATCTCCATGCTGCAAACAGGCTCCTGTGTGCTGCACAGCCAAAAGTGACGTGTTTATAACTCAGACTGACCCCAACCTGATTTATTTACCCTGCTCGGGCTGAGCAGAGAAGCGGATGCGCCTGTGCCACCTGGTTTGAGGGGAAGCATGCGGATCCGAGCAGAGGAAAATGGGATTGCAGCAGGTAGCCCGTCCCATCGCCAGCATCAGCTACTGTCCAGTACTGTCCAGTACCGTCCGTGTGCGGGTGACGGGAGCTGCTCTAGGGGATGGATGCAGATCTGTGCCGGGAACAGCGACGGTCCCTCGGGAATTGTCTGCATGGCCCTAAAGTGTAAAATTCATCAATGAGGCAATGCATTAAGCAGCATTGCTGGCACGGAAATTATCTGGAAGTGAATTGCTTGTAGATGTGCTCTGAAAAAGCAACCAAGGCAGTGCCCATTTCTTCAAATAGGAAACAGTCAGTATTTATATCATAAAATACATTGCCTTATATTTTATCCCCTGGCACTTGTGCAGTTAGCAGCGTTCCCTAGGAATGAGGAGCACAGGTATCCGTGCTGGGCTATGCCCGGAGCGCTCAGAGCCCAGGGTTCGGGAAACACACGCTTTATTTTGGTGAATACTCATTCCTGGATCAATCTCTGCTGCTCTGGGTGTGATGCAGGAATTAGAGCAGTTCTGGGCTGTGGGATGGGCTGTGCAGAAATGACGCTTGTCATGGATCCAGAGGGAAAAGGGATTAGGTTTGCACTTTGAACTGATCCTGGTATGGGAGGGAATCTCTTTCCTATAAAAAGGCAGTTTTAGCTGAATTTAGAGGGAATTTTTGGCAACCCGAATGTTTCCTTTTTTAGATTGCAACTTTTGCTTTCAGTTTCCAGATGAGAAATTGAAGTTTTTTTGTGCAAGGTTTAATCTGTTTTTCACTGAAAGAGGGCTCCCTAAGAGCTAAACACAGAGTTATGCCTCAAGAGCTAGAGCATGCGCTTTTTTTGTTGCGTAACTTTGTATTATTGGGGTCCTTTGCCTGCAGTGTGCACATAGTAACATTAACTTGATCTTCAGGTGAGTTTTTGATATATGAATTTCCCAATTACGTTAATGCCCTGCCATTTTCAGGGCAAGAGGGCTGGTGGTGTAAGAGCAGAAGGCTGCATTTTCGCTGAAAACTGTGCAGCATTTCTCTTCTCCACACATTTTTGGCAACCGCTTGTCCTTCCTCTCTTTCCCCTGGACTCTCAGCAAACAAATTGCTTTGCTTAAACAAAACACTGGGTTTTTTTGGTTATTGTTTTGCAGGGCTTTGAGGGAAGTGCTCAGTGATAGTCCTGAGCTCTCCTCACCTGCTGTCCAGCACAATCACCAGAGCTGCTAGCAGCCAAGAGGAGAACGCATTTATTATATATTTTTATATATATAATATATATATATACTGTATGTTTATATATTACATTACAGGTTTGTCAAAATGCAGCATCCTTGTAGGACATAGACCACACGGAAGCAGAATCAGGGCCTCGGCGGCCTCAACCTCAGCCTCCAGCAGAGGGCAATGAATGCAAAGGAGAAGGAGTGTTGGAGCCCAAAAGAAGCGATTCTGGAGCTGCTCCAGGGAATGAACTGGCAGAAGGGAACAGGCTCCTTCAGCCCCAAGGGATCGGAGGCAGCCCCTGCTTGAGAGGCCCTGATTGCTCCTCATTTTCCAGGATTTTTCAGGTACCGACGTCAAGATAACAGCATCTATCCAGGAAACCCAGTGTATTTTAACAGTAATTCCCTGGAAGGAGTAAAAAAGCCTCTTCAGTCAGATCTGCTCTGTGTGGCTTCTGCGAGGTCCAGATTCAAGTCTCCTGTTTGAGTAAGTTACGCTCAAGAAAGCAGGTCTCGGAAGATGACCTAGTTGCAGGAGATACTTTCCTGCCTGCCTCTTGCCTTCTCAGAAATGGCCCCCTCGGAAATGGATTTTTATCAAACTTTCTTTGAAAAAGGCTCTTCAGCAGAGGCGAGCAGGAGGAGCGGCTGGGCTGCTTTTTGCCTTGGTTAGTAACTTAGCAAAAGATATTTTCCTAAATGTGTTTTAGCAGCAGATCTCTGCTCGCTCATGTGTCCAGGAGGCTCCTTTTCATGCAACATCCCAAGTTGGTCTCCAAAGTTTAATTTCAACTTTCTGCTCCCTCCTGCACAACATCATTGCCACGATGGGATGCACATCTGGAAGGTCCTCCAAAGGGCCAAAATGCAACCTGCTCTGCACTCAGGAGGTGAAGCTCCCAATGCAGAATGGACCTCTGGCTGTAGGGTTTTAGTGCTCCTCCTTCCCCCTGCAAGGCAGGTAGAGGGAAGAGGGCAGGCTGAACTACGTTCCCTCAGATGGCCGAAGAAAGGGGAGTATCTGTAATGTCCAGCAAAAGCCAAGGTTTTGACAGATGCTAACTGTCCTGTGATGGTTTCATAGAGAGCAACTTGACCTTGGAGGCACAGCTCCAAGACAGGATGTTTTGAGCCTGAATCATTTAGAGAACTTCTTTTTTTTTTTTTTTTAAGTCTATTTATAAAAAATATTTATGTAAAAAAAGCTTCTACAGGCAGACATTTAGGACCATCATCCTTGGCTGGTCCCATTCGTCAGCAATAACTGACTGAACCTGAGAGCGGGAGCCCCACAGCTGAAGCTGCTTCAGGAAAGCGTCTCAAATACTTCTTCTGTTCTCCTTCTAGCCTTAGCCTGCTAACCTTGCTCTGAAGTGACCACCTGCTTTTAGACGTGAGTCTAGTGCGCGGCTCAGATGGTGCACGAGCCGTGCTAGCAGGGTGAAATGCCACCAGTGGGTTGGTCCCTTGTGGAGTTATTTCCTGAGAAAGTGTCGGTTCATCGGAAGGGTTCTCCACTCAAAGAGAGGAAGGAAATGTATCATGTACCTCGGAAAAGTCAGCAGGTCTAGGGTGAGAGCATTCGGGACGGAGGAGATGCAGGTGAGCAACCTCATTTCCCACGTGCCGGGCAAGTTCTCCAAGCCCTTTGTCCCTGTGGAAGGAGTCTGTCCTGTTGGAGCCGGTTCTTTCACATACAAAGTGCTCATGGAGCACCTTGTCCCTCTGATTTACTGTTTACTTACTCAAATAAAATGAAACCCTTTGAAGAGGCGAGGTTGAGCCCATAGGGAAGAGGTTACAACAGAGCTGCTATACTCAACCTCGACATTTCCCACATCCCAACCAGGCCCTTCTGCAACAGCTCTCACACCCAGGGCTCTGGGTTTTGTTTGGGGAGTTGAAGAAGCAGGGAAATGAGAAGAACTGTTTTATTTTCTACTAAAACCTTTGAAAGGTCTGTCTTGTCCCACTGTGGAGTAAGGAGGTAATGGAGGACATATCTACACTATAGATAACAGTGAAATAGTTTCCTGTCCAGCTCTAAAGAGAGATAATCTAGTCTTAGCAGTATTTTGATAGATTTCCATGACTGACCTCTCAGCAACTAAAAGTTGCTCCAAAGACAGCTCCCAAGACAATATTCTGGGATTCACAGCACGCTTAGCCAGGCTGGAATAAGCTGCTAGCCACCATAATTTCCATTGCTTTTGATGGTAAGAACTGCAGTGTTGACATTGGCTCAACTTGTGTTATTTGCTGGTTGAAGATTAGCAAAACGCTCATCTACCCTATGGGAACAGACTGAGTCAGCAAGGGCTTCCTGGGCGCCGCCAGAGCCGAGCCGCACGGCGGCCGCATTGGTGGGGCATTAAGGAACAGAGTTTCATGCAATTATCCAGAGTTAAAACTTGCAAGTGTGGGGCAGGGGGAGGTTGCAAAACTCCTGACATCTGCAGAGGGTTGTGCAAGGAGCAGAGACAAGGACAGCAGCAAATGTGGCACGGAGGAGCCGCGCCGTTTTATCACGCCCAGGGGAGAGGCCCAGCAGATGACCCTGCCGCGCTGTTTTATTAATGTTTATCGCAATATCTAGATAGAAGCAGCAGGATGTGAGCCCTTAGAAATACGGGAACCCATGATAGCAAACAGCAAAGGACCTCCCCTTGCAGCTGGCATGGGCAGGCACACCCAGGCAATGAATGTAATAGCTTTTGTTTTTGTTTTTTTGGGGTTCATTTCATCTTTATTTTCACATTTCAAATGCTGCAAAACATATAACAAAAGTCCAAGCTCTCACACTCCCTTGAGGAGGATGCAGTTATCAGAATCTCACCAGGTGGACAAGAAGATCAAGGGGCAGATCTCAAAGGTTCTCATTGGGTGGACAAGGAGACCAAGGAGCAGATCTCCAAGGTTCTGTCCCTTGCGTGATCTCCAAAGTGTAATACCTGCATGCCCGGCCTTGCTTTCAGCTTTGAGCATTGCCACCCACCAGCAGCTCCTCTCCGCAAGCTCCAAGCTGAGACCTGGCTGTTGGAGCACACTTGAGACGTGCTCCTCTCTTCTCTGTCCCTCCCCAGGAGGCCAGGAAGACCTTTGCTCACTCTCCTGTATGTCTCTGCATGTGTCAGGAGCGTGGTCACCAAAATTACAGCTCCTGTTGGACACAGGTCTTCAGCTTAGAGGTCTTCTCGACTTCTCCTTTTACAGCTGCAGCAAGCAGCTCAGTACTGGCCTTCCACATCCTGTTTATCTCTAGCAGGGGCTATTGATGGAGCTATTTACTGATATGCTGTAGAAACCTTCCAAGAACAGCTCCAGGCAGGGCACTGTCCCCTGCTGCAGTGTGGGAGCATCTCACGGCTGTGCTGATGCCACGGCAGGACAAGTCCAGATAGTCCAGGTCAGCGTGGAGGCCACTCTGTCCTGTGATCCCACTCGCTGAGTCTCCAGATTAACCTGAGGTATAGACATTTGAGGACATAGATCATTTTTTTCAGTATATAATGATACATCTCTTGGCTCAATGAATCTTTGAGTCAGCCTCCAAGCACACATTTAAGGCAAAGCTATCTGGACTGCTTTACTCTTTTACAACCATTCATGAAATATCATTTGTTTAATGTGTGCAATGAATAAACTCCAGATTGAGAATGACCAAAACAAGTCTGTCTTTCCCCAAGGTTGTTAACAACACCCACAACCTCCCTTGATCTTGTTTCAGTGCCAAGGGGCACGTCAACCTCTTGAGCTCCTCACAACGAGCAAGGCCAAATAACATCAGAAAACAGGAAGGTTTTATCTCAGCAGAGTTCCAAAACGTGAGCCATGGTCCCAGCTTCCTTGTTACTGAATGTTTTTACCTAGTACCTTCCAACTGCATTGTAGTCTATTTTTCTTGGTGTCCCCAAGATGCTTTTTGGGGAGCATGCACTACTTTCTTTTTAGTGTATGTCTGTTAGACATACTGAAAAATATTTTATAGTAAAAGTATACATTGACAATTCTTAAAAAAATCCCCAGGAAGTAGCTGAGGGACCTGAGAAGATCTGCAGCTCTGCCTGAGAAACGAGAGAGCCAAGTGCAGTGAGTACTGATGAGAGCCGACGCGCTGTTGGCTTTCAGGAAGTCTTCCATCAGGAATATGACACACTCCGCAATTACTAAGGTCCAGATGATCCTGGCTGTCTGTTTGGCATTTCTCACCGTCCTTACATGTCGAGACTCCACGGGAAAGAAGGTTATTAAATAAGCCTCAAAGGCAATGCAGCTTAGCAGCAAGCAGCTGATGTGCGTGTTGGCAGTGAGGAGGTTCCGCAGCAGGGCTGACATCAACGCTGTAGATGAGACATTAACATCAAAGGTCCATATGATCAGGTCAGAAACGAGGCAAACAGCAACCAGGATGTCTGCTTTGGCTATGCTGGATATGAGCACTGTGGTGGACTTGGAGGACACCTTGGCAGACTGCAGCAGGAGGAGGGTATAGGTGCTGCCCAGCACGCCCAGGAACGTGCTGGCCGTGTTTGGAGAGGACAGGACAAGGTACTGGATGTACTTGAGTACCAGGTATCTTCTGAGATCTTTCATGTGGTCTCTCTCCATAGAAATGCCAATTAGGGCAGAATACCTAGAATACATATAAAAAACATATGTTACATGTGAAACAAGTGGGATGGAGCCCAGACCATCTATTTTGCACTTGCTAACACCCTGCCTAAAAGCATAATCAGGACTTTAGTTGGTTACTCAGCTTCAGAGCTGCTCAGTACGTGAAATTCTGAGAGTGGATCAATTAGGAAATAAACTGAGAATAAGCCCAGTGTGCTGATATGATGTCTCAGGGAACTGGGATGACTCTGGACTAATGGTGGAATAATTTAGGTCAGAATATGACTGTTTTCATTGTGCAAGCTTTTTCCTGTTTGCTTTCCCTCATGGCATGATAATTCAAGAATGAAGAGTCCATTCTTTACACATTGCAGTAGGAAAAAGATTGCCTTTTACACTGAGCAAGGGAGCAACTGAAATGCTTGCTATTCATTCTGATAAAACAAAGCAATTAACAGCAGTGCTATCCAAGAAATGTCCCAATTTATTAGGTAATTGAGAATTACAGTGCGAATACTGTAATTCCTGTAAATCTATATTTCACTCCTGACAGTGGCACAATGCAAGATGCTCAAAGAAAATACTTGACTTGCTTGGATTAATTCCAATGAAACCTGTTTAAAAAAAGAAGTGAGGAGCTCTTGAATGGATATTTCCCATACATTTTGGCATGTGCTTGCAGTATCTCCAGAAAATTTCAATCAATAAGGAGAATTTTCATAGATGAGAGTGAAAAAACAGAGGTAAAGAGCATGTTCTGATGGAGAAGAAAACCTTTTTGTTTCGTATGGTCGCTCTTCTCAGCTAGCGATGTCTCCCGGCTGCAGCCCCAAGTCATGGCCGAGTTCTCACACAGCTCAGCCTCTGCAAAGTCCAGCCTGTTTGGCTTGCATTAGGCTCCCTTTTTGCTCTATTTTTCCTGCCGTCATGTGAACTCTCATTCATTCGGAGGTCGCTGTGTCTGTAAGCCTCTGTTCATGGGACAGGAGTCATGCCGGGAAGCTGCAGTCCTGGGAGCAGGTCCAACTGGCACCCGGTCTCCGAGCTACTACCATTTGTCTGTCTAGAGCTCAGGTTTTTATTTCTACATTTCTCTGGGAGGAAACTAAAAGCCAAGAGTCATTTTAAGAACAATTTCTAAAACCTATTGTTAGAGTTTCTTTTTCTAAAGTTGCATTAACAAAGCCCAAACCCACCTTGCTCTTTCCCTGGAAGGGTGGTAAGAAGAGCTTGGCAGACACCAGACTTTTGTTCCCTGGGCTTATCAGAGCTAAATTTGGAGCAACTCTGATTTCCCACCAGGACAGCTCTATAGCTGCATTTCAGCTTTGTTTAAAAGCTGGGTCTAATGCAACTCGCTGGATGGTTCTCAGTCTGTGGTGACACCGTAACTGGAAGCTGAGGGGAAGTTGAACAGAAATGGGCAAGTTGCACAAACCAGTTGGGAGGAGGACCATGGCCCCTCCACTGCTGTGTGATTGAGGAAGGCCCTGAGGTTGCAAATGGACCTTTTCCTTCTAGATCCATGGTCAGTGGTACCTGGCTTCTGCCCCATGGGATCCTTCAGCGCTCGTACAAAGTATTTGGGGTCAGCAAGGTTAAGGTTTTCAGACATCAGGAAGCAGCTGAACACGACAAACAGCTCAGGATTTGACCCTGTATTTGTACAGTTAAATCTCAAGTAGATATGAGGTTTCTAAAACGCCCAGATATCTTTAAGGATTAGCATAATTTGTGTGTATTTTTAAGGATTAGCATGATTTGTGTAATGCTGTGTCGTGATGGCACAGGTATGAACTAGCCTGGGGTGGAATGAGACTTTAAAGACCAGGAAAGACTTACTTTGCTAAATCACTTGTTTTCTGCTTATCTCAGAAGCAAGAATGAATAACACCAAATTTAGAATACATTAATTCTTTTTTTTTTTCTTGAACACCTATAAAAAATTATGAGCAATTTCAGAGATGCCGTGCTTATCCCTGAGGAGTCTTGAAAGACCCATGGGAAAAGTTCCACAACTTGAACAAGTAAAAGTAACAAGTGTTTTTACAGTG
>JAVCKT010126864.1:0-19711 GCA_032273925.1 Rhynchotus rufescens
ATCATAGGTCTAAATACCACAACTGTGGCAAAGAGCACTTAGACAACTAGCTGCAGTATCACATGGCTGGGAATTCAAGTTCTATTCACACAGTTCTCTTAGCTCCCAAGAGATCTTCTCCCTTGTTTTAAAAGCTACAGCTGACTTTCGTGTTGTAAACACATAGATTATATATTTACATATAATAACATATCCATTTACATAACATACAGATGACTATTCTTTCTTCCAGACAAACTATCTGCAAAATTTCCTTTCTTAAAAGTATGGCCAGTGTGATTAAAAGAGACATGAAAAAAATGTATCTGAATTGCTTTTCAGTTGCACAGCGAAATAGATATCTTAAAAATAACATTTAAAAAAGTATTTATGATCATGAAAACTTGTATGATAGTTTGAAGGTCAACACAAACCAAAATATCGAATTTGTGAATGATTTGTAATAAATATGTGAATGAACCACGGCTTTATACTATTTTCTTCTAATCTTTTCCCCAGCTTCTTAGTGCCCTCAGAACAGAGAACTATCACATTTATTGATTCCGTTAAGCTTATTAATAATTACATTTTAAATAATACGGGCAAGGAATAAAGAATGCCCAAGTATAAATGAGGAAAAAAATCTGAAAAACACGTGGGTAGGATTTAAGTGACTGTGCATTAGTGTTTGTGAATAGAGCATATTTTTCACATCTAGTTTGTCTCCATTCCTGGATAGTATTTGTCTGAGGTGTGTTTTATTACGGGTACATGTATTTTGTGATAGTTAATAAATAAACAAAATGATGATACATGAACAAATCTGAATCACTCACTCTTTCCTTAGCTAGAATGTTACTTCCTCATAAAGACACAAATCACAAATACTACACCCAAGTTCTGTTAGCCAAGAAAAATATTACCTTAGAAAGCAGTCTTTTGGTCTAAAATGTGTAACTCATGGGGAGTAAAGGATGTTCTCTCCACTGTCTTCACTGAATATTGGACCAGATCTTTCTGGAAATTTAGGCCCAAAACCTAAATACACTGAACTTCCTATTTTCCCCTTAAAGTATTTAAATCATAATGTCATTAAATTATATTTCTGCACTGACAGTGATTTTCTGGCACTAAATCAGTGCTACACCGTGAAGTTGTAGGACAGTCCTAAGTTGCTCAGAAAACTAACTTCACTTCCAAGTCATGAAGACCTCAAAGTATAATTGTTAACTAGATGGACAAATACCTGTTTTGCTAGCAAAGCCTGATCACATACATACAAATATATATGTGTGTGTGTGTGTGTGTGTGTGTATATATATATATATATATATATATATATATTATGCTTGATAATAAAATCCCCTTTTTCTACTTACAATTCTAGACAGTGCAGCTGAAGAAGCAGGGCTGCAGGTAGGGGACATTCTGATAGCGGTCAATGGAACCGATGTCACCAGCATGCCACATTCAGAAGCTGCAAATCTGGCAAGGAAAGGTGAGTCTGAAATTATTCTACGTTACATCAATCGGGTTGGCTATACAATGATCGTAACCTGCAGACCATACGACGACAGAGGCTTTGGAAGTCTTAATTAACATCTACACTAGCACTGCCTAAATCACTTGCTTATCTAGATCTTGCTAGGATCGTAGCAGAAAATGGGCCGACTGACAAAAAAAAGAGCATGCTTGACAGTAATGCTTTTAGCTCTCCTGCCCTAAAGAAAGTCTTGTGAAAACAATACCAGACACACCAAGATCCTATTTATGCCTCATGCTTGCTCAGGGAGGAAATTCCCCGTTTGCCTCAGAGCTCGCAGCAGCTCTTTCTGTGGTGCCAGGAACAGGGGGCTGGTCAGGAGAGCAGCGAGGGTATTTCACGAGGTAGCTCGCACTGCAGAAACAAAGAGTCAGTGGTGTTAGTCAGGCACATTCTTCCTAGCAATGTGATGACTAAACCCTAAGGACACCCATGTTTGCACATTGAAAGTCAGTCTATTGCAGCTCTTTTATTTATCCCAGATAGGGTTTTGACAGGAGCTCACAGGAAATTCAATAAATCAAAATGCTTTTACAAGACAGTAACAAATGTATCTTGACACATAGCAAGTTATTTAATTACAGAGGTGCCATTCACAGTGCTAAATCTAAGGGCATGTCAAATCTTTTAGTAGATAAATCTCTAATTACAAAGTATTTTTAACTCCAAGAGAATACCCCCTGGCCTTAGTCGGGGCTCACAGACAGCATTCCCAAAGTCAAATGATCCCAGAAGAGAAATCCAGCAAACGTTTTGCAAGTGAAAATATGCCATAGTCACAGTTCTCAATCTTTTTCATTGCCACCTGCTCTGAAAGTAGTATCTGATGTAATCAGAATTTCAGGCCTCTAGGGGCAAATCTGTAGATGTGTTGATAGCATCAGCAAATATTATAGAAGCACAGTGCTGATAATACATTTTCAGGCATTCTTTGTAGTCTAACATCTCTCTGGAGCCCTTCCTTTGGCAACAGGTAAATGGACAGATTAGAACAGGTTAAACTCCAACAGTAAGTCTCATCAATGAGAGGCACAAATAACAGAGTACATTAGTAGATTTCACAATAGAAAAGAAAGAACTGCCAAGAACATATGACAAAAAATAGAGACTGAAGTGGCCATAAGGACATTCTCAGGAACTTTTTTTTTTTATCAGCCCCAGCTAAGCATATACATCCAGTTTTGGGCAATGAAACGTAGCCAGTTCCCCAAAGCAAAAGCTTGGTTCTTGCAAAAGCATATCACAAAACATATTTTAAGAGTTGCTTGAGGAATCTGCCTCCGTTTTACTAATGCTCAACACGGCCCAAGTTGCATTCCTGGATTGCCACAAAACGTGGCCGAACGTTCTAGAAGCTGCTCTGGGAGGAGAAGGGGGCGGCATGACACACCGACCCCTGTTGCTCAACAACTCACAGCAGCAGGAGTGTATTCCTGCACAACACTGCTTATTATTTCTAGCTACAGCTTATGTTTTCATATTCTTCGTGTAATGTTTCAGGCCCTGATGTCCTGACCATGGTGGTGGGATCAGATATCAGCCGCTACCCTAACACGCCCAGGCCCACCTGCCGGGGGTACCTGCACAAGCGGACACAGTCAGCGATACTGAAGGGCTGGAGGAAGAGGTGGTTTGTGCTCAAACACAGCGGCCACCTCCACTATTACAAGCACAAGAAGGTAAGGAGAGAAGCTGCTGAGGAACGGAGCTGTGTCCTGAGCTAGAGAGCGCAGCAGTGCATGATCTTGGCTGGTCATACTTACAGAATAGCACCAGTACTAAAGATATTTTCGGGTTGTAGTAATGTTTTCTGTTTGTGGTGTATCCAAAAGGCCTCTTGGGTGTTTCTGTCTTCCTTTATATTAGTGATAGACACAGGCACTAACTGCCAAGGCTTGCATGGATTCACGTTGAATCTCATAGTTCTGGAAGTCTATGAACTGAACAGGCTCTGTGAGGCTTCGCAAGAAAGGAAGCCGTTTCAGAAGGATAGAAGACATATCTTCCACCTACCACTTTATGTATTTTTACATTTAAACAGCCTAAGTTTTCTGTGTGCACCAATAAGCAGTAGAATTGCACAGAGAGACATCATAGAGAAGGCTCCATTTCTCAGAGCGCTGAAGGGCTGTGGTACTGCTCAGGGCCTCACTTATCCCCTGCCAGGGGAGCAGGGAGCTACATCCCCTCTTAAGTACTATAGCAGAATGCCCTTCAGCTAACGGTAGCCTTCCTATATGGCAAAAAACCAGTGCCTCATGAAGACTAATACCAGCCTGGCATGACACCAAGGTGCCCACTTCAAAATGGAGTCACGTAGAATGCCTAGCACACAGCGGGTCGGAATGGCTTGCGGCCTTGTGCGTGTTTGCTAAACATATTTGGATACTGCACAATATTTGTCACAAGAAAACACATGACTTCTATTTTAAAAAGTAATTTTCTTTTTTTTTTCCCTCAAAATTCTTTAACTCTAAGGACCTTGTTTTCACGAGTTCATGTGAAATGCCTGCTGGACAGTTCCTGGAGGAGCCGGTGGGCGCATTCCAGACAGTATCCACCAGGGGGAGTATTTGGATAACAGATATTTTTCACTAGGCCAAGGCCCCGTTCATGACCGAGACAGCAGCATTTCGGTGCAGTTTGTGAGGCGGTTTAGCAGGGCTTGCATGTAATTACAAGCCGTCAGTCCCTTCCCTTGCACAACTTAGTGGCAAACTTGTGCATAGTTTGAGGTTCTAGTAAAACGGTCACACATTTTTTGGCTTTTACAGCCCCATAGACCCACCAGCACAGACTTGTAGTGATCGTGAACGTAACCTGCACAAGGAGAGCCTACATGAGAATGTAATCTACATAGCCTCCCCCTGGTAATCCTACAGACAGTGTTTCATGGACAATGCTATTGACATGAAGAAGAAACTCCCAGGAGGCTCAGCAGTATTACATCCAGATTAAAATTAGTCACGGTTCCAGGAATTAATGCTTCCTTATCAAACCAAACACTTCTGTTGGGTGGGGTGGGTGGGGGAATCTTGCAAAAAGTAGCTCAAAATTGCAGAAAGTGCCTCCTCCTCAGCAATTTTCTCTCGCCCTGGCCCTTCCATCAGACAACCCGTCAGGCTGGTTTCCCCACATGGGCAGAGGTGAACACTGCCCACCAGGCGCCCACCATGGCCCCGCCGCAGAGGCACTAGGCCTAGCGCACGGGCAGCGAAGCAGCCTGCCCTTCTGCCAGCGTTGTGTCAGCACCACAGCGTTGGGCTCTAGCCCAACAACAGGCAAAACACCCAGGCGCGTGCCAAAGAGGACATAAGCACACAGGAACTTTTTTTTTTTTTTTCCCCCATTAAGAGAAGTATCTGTTTTACCTTAATCAGGTCACTCATCAAATTCCTGAAAAGGAAAGAATTCTAATTATGCCTTTTAAACACTCTCCAATTCCCAATTAACTACTCCTGGGGAAACGCTGTGAGAAATTGGATTATGGATTAGGCGGTGCCCCATAATCTTACGTGCATTTGTATTTAATTGATCTGTTTTTCTTTTTTTCTTTCAATCATCAGGTTTATTGTTAAGGCTTTTTTTTTATTATTTTTATTTTACTTCCTCACCTACTCCCATCTTTTTTATTGCCTTAAAAAAAATAACTACCTGAATCATCCCAACTTTGTATTTTGACTGACTGCAGGCTCTTTCGCATTGAAAACAAGCTTTCCTTTTGTTTACAGAGGTTACATAAATTTAAAGTACTGCATAAATTCTTCATAATAGCAACTGTTACTTGTTGTCTTGCATTCCCAAGGAATAATGCCATTCAACAACTCTTTGAAACATGTCATACAAATTTTTTAGTCCTCTGCTCTTTCTTTCTTTCTGGACTCTAAAGAGCAGACTAAAATATTACAGGACAACTTAAGTACCTGAAACCACAAGGACCCTTCACTGTTTCAAGTGCTCAGAGGGTACTTTGAAGAGGCCTTTAGCAAAATAAAAGGAAAGATGGTTATGTAAGGATGCACCTTGTCACTGCAGAGAAATCCAGTGTCCAAATTAAATAAGCAGCAGCTGAACTGGACCTTTTGGCCCTGTTTTTTTCTTTTGGGTATGTTTCAATCAGGGCAGAAGAACAACAACATAAATAGATTCTGCTTATTTCACTTCTCTTTTTAAGAGAATTGCAAATAATGTTCTTAGTTTAACAGAAGATTTATGTATCATGTCACCCAAGTTGGAAACATTACATTCCAGGTCTTCTCTCACTTAGGAAGACAAATTCTTCCATTTAGTGCATTTAAGATGTTCTCTAAAACAATACATTGAAGACAAGAGTAATTTCAGGAGACAAAAGTAACTCAGGATAACCTGCATATCACTGTCCAAACACATCCATTTTTATCAATTTTCAGGTACAGGCAGAGCATGATTTTGATGTCAAGGTCAATAACTTACACTGGTGTAATTCCAGTGACTCCAAATCCATTACACTGGATTTATAGCAGTGTGAGAAAACAGCTAGGCCCTCATTTATGCCTGAAATGGTGCAGATCATGTTCTGTGGCCAAACGAGCAAAGGGTGTTTCACTGTCTATTTAATTCATATCAACAAAATCAGAGAGCCACATCTCCTCATCACTGCTATTTACAGGCAGAAATTACCCATTCTCACCATTTCCTTTCCCACCCACATTAAAAGAGAAATTGATGTTCCTAGAGTATTTTACATATTGATTCACCCATGTAATTGCTGGTGTTTCAGACTCATCTCTCTCCCACCACACAGTGGTGAAGCAATTGCTGCTGCAATAGATTTATTCGCTTGGTCCACAAGGTCATTTAGTTTTCCCCTCAGCCAGATGATGTCACTGACCTTGATTCTATAGGCAGTTATCCGTATGAGTAACTAAAATACATTTTTCATCTCAGTGGGCATAGCTAGGGTTGGCAGCTCAGAGCAGAACAGCATATGTATACACTAGCTTAGATCCTTGCCTGATGTAAATTTCTGAGATCAGCAGAGCTGTTATATAATAGTTTTGCCTACACTTGGAAGCCACAGAGTTCCACCTCACACTCTGAAGTCCTGGTCCCCCATCCTCCAGATCACCGGGCTTTCCCATGTACATCATTTCCATCCCTGCCTAAGTGCCTGGATTTTCTCCCAAGGAAAAATATCCAGGCATGGTAAGGAGAAAAATAAAGATGTACACTCAGGTCTTATCTTAAGACAATAGTAAGGAGAGAAATAGGCTTTATTTTTCATGAGCTTACACATTTCTTGAAGGAAAGCTGAAGATAAGCTACACACTGAAGCGTTGATGCCTTCTCTTCCGATAGCAGCACCTGCTTCTCTAATACCAGCACTTGCTGCTCAGCACAATAAGGTAGCTGCAAAGTCACCACAACACGTCTACAGTGAAGACTGCAGTAGGACGGAGAAATCTGAACTGACTTTAAATACGATAGGAAAGATAATGCAAGCAATCTAGCCACAGTAGCACAGCATCACTTCAGCAGGTGAAGAAAGTTCACCCAGAGCTCTCTGTACCACCACCAGGTGACATCTATACCCTGGCAGAACTCGGCAAATTAACAACATGCTTCAGTTTTTAGGATAAAAACATACTAATACATGGAATTTATTAAAAAGAGTGAAGAGAAGTCCTGGAAGCAATGTACAAATAAACCAAGAAGGCACACACAAAGGCTGGGGAAAATGCCTCCCTCTATCATGAGGACACTGCTGCTAAAGAGCTAACAGCATTTGAGGTTCAGCAGGAAAGCACAAGGATAAAGAAAGTGTTACAGCCAAAAATACACTGCTCAAAATTCATTACAACTATTCATAACGTCGGAAGCTCAGCTAATTAAAGTTGAATATGAGCACAGTCGTAGGGAAGAGTTATACTAGTATATATAAGACTACTAAAAATAACAGCCAAAGCCAGAATTTCCTGATTTCGCCATTGCTTTCTTGCTATACAAGATTAATTAAAGAAAATAGCATGCAATTCTCTGTGTTGAAGAAGAAAAAAAAGAAGAGTTGATAAAGATAAAATAATTAACAAAAGATCGTGTGTTTGTAACAAACATTCTAGCTCCTCTTTTTGCTGTCTTGTTATCTTTACGATTTATTTCCTTTGCCATAAATAAGTCCTGGGAAAGAGGAGAGTGAGACAGAAAACCAATTCCATAACTGGAAAGGAAATTATGAAGGAAATGTTATTCACATTATGGTTTGGGGGAAGCTATAAAGATTGCTCGCTCTGAACAGGGAAGCGTGCCATTATCATATCCCCCCTGCACACATTGTGTTTCCCAGAAATTAGACACTGATACGTTCTAGTCAAATCTGCTCTGGCAGTTCCTTATGTTACTTTTGTCATTTATTCCATTTCCCTTTCTGCTTCCCTCAGCTAAGAATGACATAGAGCAAATATATTTAACAATAAATAACTAGAGAAGGTGGTTTTGGTGGCCGTGTTTTTAAGGACTCAAGGTGGGAAAGTTGGAAGAAGGAACTGTGATAGGAAATGTTACAGTAGGAAGGCTGGAAGTCGCTGTTCTGACACTAACAATAGGCAGTGGCATGTTTTAGAACTTCACCTGTTGGAGATTCTTACAAGAAATTGAACTGTGAGTCAACAGAAACAAATTTCCCTGCGGCTGCAAAGCCTCAGAAGAATAGCCTGCCATAAGGTTGGAAATGGTCTGAGACTGTCAGACAACAGTAGCAGGCACGCTTGAGAAACCCCTCTGAACAGAGAGGGAGCAGGGAAGGGGAGGGACGTGCCCTCTCATGCCTTCCTTGTGGTTATATATAGCCACATCAGTTTAAAAGAGAATTTCCATTTGCATTTCTTCACCTCACGAGCTAGGCGCCTCTAGGAAGCCCTCGGGCTCTGTGCGAGCGCCCAAGTAAAAGTGTCTCCATGTTGAGGGCTGGGGAAGGATGGCAATGCGTTCCAGGGGGGCCCAAAGCTGTCAGAGCCTGTCCAACACAGCTATCCCACCACCCCAGCGTCGGATGTCAGGCCACACTGGTATTCCCGCTACAAAAACGCTCCATTTCAACAGCTCAGCGTTACCTGGTCTTCTCCGCTTACGACCACCAGCTAACTACCATCTAAATATCACTCAGATAACAGGACTGTTTGCCACGCCAGAAGCCCCTCATTTTTTGCCCCCACCAACAGAATGTTTTCCTCCAGGGACATCCTGTAGTTAGTGGGGCCTCTGTGAAGGAAACTCTGCCATTCTTTAGTCATCTCTGTTAGTGGATGCTCATGTTTGTAAATTTTTCCCTTTACGCTCTCTTCCCTATTCAGGGCACCCAGAAACTTACTTGGCTGTTTGGTTTTATTCAAGCAACAGTCAACAGCAATATTTAAGCAGCTGGATACTGGCCTCCTATGCAGCCTTTGTTCATGGCATGTCACATCGAGGGGCACCCAGGGCTCCCAGAACAAGTGGGGCCCTCCCAGGGCAGGAAAAGGGCCTCTCTAAACAGAAAAGGGACATTTTAAAGCAATTTAAGTGTTCCATTTTCCTTTGATTATTGTCTACCCTATATGCAGGAGCAAGGCATTTTACAGCGTGGGTATGTGGAGAAATGTGAAGCTCAGACTCAATGGTCTACACTTCTTGCACATGCTCTTAAGACTGTTCTCACTAGAATAGAACAGAGAAAAAGAAAAGATATTTTTAAATTATCCTAATTTATGTGGTATACACAGAGTCTAATTATTATGGCAAGAAAGAAATCCCCGGCCTACGATGTGTGGACCTTTCACAGCATTTCAATCTATGACAAACATTCAGTCCTTTGTTTTCCTGTACAGGCCAGCGTATTCATCGCTAAGCCTAAGCACTTTATATAAAAGGCTTAGCTATAAATAGATTTAGGCCTGAGCCATTGCTCATAAAGAAACCACTTCTATTTGTTCTTCACTCTAGCTTGGAGCTTTATCATCGCAGCCTGGGAGCTGCCACACTATTTAGAGCCAGTATACAATCTGATTTCTTCTGTACATTTTCCATGACTCCCATGGCTCTAGGATATATTTTTCAATTTACATTGAAAGAGCTGCTGACTTGTAGGTTTCCAATATTTCCCCTGTATTCTCTTTTTATTAATAAATCATAAATACGGCTGGCTGATAGGATGCATAAGTTAATTTTGGCCTACCAACTGAGTGCATACTAGGGAAGACTTGTAAACAGATACATCAGTTGACCTGATTCAAGCTTTCCAAACCTTATCTCAATCAATTGCTATTCCCAGGAAGAACTTGCAGCGTTCTTCCTGCAAACTGTTAATTACCTTTTGTATAGTTAATTGCAATGAAATTAGCAAAAGAATTCAACTGAAATTTGAAGAATTGTCATATCCCAAGACCACCTGATCATCCCACAGCCAAGAGTCAGTACCACTAGGCATGGGATAACTAGGCTCTTGAAATCAGAGGAGGGTTTGCATCTACCCCTCACTCAGCTGCCTTGCTCTTTGGTACATTTCTACTCTCGTATTTATATGTCAATTATTTAAAATACAACAAAATTAAAACATTGCCATTATAGTTGTATTTGAGCAAAATGCCTAACAAAGATCTGGAACCTGGAGTTTTCTGTTTGCTGTCACACTCCTCTTCTACTCCTCTCCTACCCACCACCGTGTCCAGCTCCGAAGGAACACAAACAGGCTCTGGTTTTCAGTGCCTCAGCACGTGAGCAGCAAGCCCACCACACACCACATTCTGGTGGCGCTGCTAACAACCAGCACCAGAACTCAGCGAAAGGAAAGAGAAAAACTAAAGTTGCAGATGATCAAAATGTTGTAAGCCCAGATGCCAGGGAGGGACATGGCCACGTCAGCTGCAATGGAGAAACCTGGGCCAAAGGAAAACAAGAAGCAAAAAAGCATGGGGGGGAAAAAAAAAAAGGAAGGAGAGAGCTCATCTTCTCGCCTAGTTTAAGGAAACAGGGGCACAGCAAGAGACACATTTTACAAATACAGCCAAAAATTCTCTCTTGTCACTATTGACCTGAAACCAATCTGAACCAGCAACCTAGAGGTAGCTGCCTTAGGCTTTCTTCTGCCAGTCCCTTGAGCCAGCCAATCCATCATCTTCTGTTTTCTAGCACGGATCAGTTTCCCCTTTGTGTTTCAGATTCCTTTTGATGTTTTCTAGGATTTTAGTTCACTTTCTGTAAAGTTATTTTGGTTCTTGCCGTAGTAGTACTTGCCATCTCTCGCACAGCTTATTTTAAATCTCTTTTCATTGTTTTTCCCCATAGTTGATTTTGATTTCTTTCACTACAGATAGCACGAAATGCATGAATCTTTTCAGCTTCCCTTTTCTAATAGACAAAGCAGCTTAACTAGAACAGCAAATATGATTCTGTTCAAACAGAACCCTTTGATCACAGTGAATCATTCAGGAAGTGCTATGACTCTCATTGGTTTTCTGGAAATATTTAGACCAAATTAAACAGGGCTGGCTTATGAACCCCCAGCTACAGGCCCTATCTTAGTGGCCTTTTCATTCAACAGAGGCAGGAGGTGCCTGCTTCCCTTTGCTCACTGCTTCCTTGCAGTCCTGCCTGTCCTTTGCACATGGATACACTTCGAGGCGAGTCTTTTTTCTTTGCAAAAAACATTTTGCCTAAAACCCACTCGAAGGGTAACAGCCTCGGAAGGGTTTTTTAAGCTATTTCGGTTAAACTTGAACCTTGGACCCACACCTTTGTTCCCCTTCTACAGACTAGAAATATCTTGACTCTACATGCAAAACAGAACAGCAGTAGCTAAAAGCTCAGCTAGCTCATTTAAAATCTGCACCTTCCACGTGAGCAACTGGAACAGCAACACACAGTTGTATCAAATACCACAGCGACAGGAGCATCGGCGAGCTCCACTCCAGAGCCAGGCATATCCAACAGTTCATATAATGAGTCTTTCAGCTATATGTCTTTGGCACATTTTGGAACAAAGGGAGGTTTGCTCCCGAGATGTTATTCATGGAACCCACCTCGATGGAAAGAAATGCTCTCTACCACCGGCTTATCAGCATGAGGAAAGCACGTCTGCTTCTCGGTCGGGGAGGAACATTTGGTCTCATTTTGCCACAGACATCTCAGATCCATCTGATTCCCTCCTAGAGGTATTCCTTTGACACGGAATGAACAGAAATCATTCTTGGTGGCACCGAGCAGTCACTTGGCCTTCGCTCTCGACAGCGCAGAGTGCTCAGAGGAGGCTCCCAAGGACGTGCAACCACCCCGGTCTCACAGCGACCTTCAGGCCGCAACAGAATTCAGGCCAGGGAGAAGCCAGCCCCGCTGGAGAGCAGCCCCCGAGCCCAGCACATGGGCTTTGCCACGCTGGGATGACACTTGCAGCCTCAGTACGTGTTTCAGCTACACTACCACTGTGGTGTCATTGTGTGTCTGGAGATATCGGAAGTAAAGTAGGTCACCCAGCAGCAATGACTTCTAGGAGTGTCTTCAGCTACTGCATTGACTCAAGCGCTGCATTTTAAGGAAGCAGAAAGCAGAAGGATCTAGGAAATCCATTCATGGATGCCTAGCAGGCAACAGTTTTCAGTATCAGGACCTTTTTTTTGTTCCCACAGAAAACATACAAAAAAAAATCGGGTATCCAATAATCACATGTGAATATTTCCTTATTAAGGGCTACGTACATTCTTTTTTAAGGTAAAGGGAAAAAAAAATGAAGCATTTGTAATTACTCCAACTCCATAGAATTTATTCATTGTATTCCACGAAACTCCATTTCTGTGCATTTTGCAATGGCACCAAGGCTCTTCAAGCACCCCCACATCAACTATTTTATGCCGGTAAAATTGATGCAATTGTTGAAGCTCCAGTCTCCCAGCTCTCCAGGGCAAAGAGGTTTAGAGTATTGTTGAAAATAAAGACCGAGTTCACTCCCCAGATGCATGTGCCTTTGTTTGGAGTCAAGACATGCATCTGGGGGGCCGGGGTGCAGCAGAGAACAGGCAGAATAGCTGTTTCACCTATCTACTTATATTAAGGAGCTTAATGTCTTCTTATAACTAACCAGAGAGAAAGGCAGTTACAATACCCTGCAGTCTCAAAGAGCTTTAACTCAATCCACAACAAAACTGTACAAAGGACTTGGAAATGATTTCCATTCAACGTTGTCTGAAATGAATGAGGACAGACACTGAATATACTGATATTTAGGGCAACTTGACAAAGGAGCTGAAAGGCAGCCTTTTAAGTTCTGCCTGCTATTTGCTAAACGCAGGCCTTGGTTCCCTCTATCTGTACACATAAGGTGAGATCTGCAGCACAAATCCAGGCTGCAGGCAGCTTGGCCTTGCAAAGGGGCTCCTACTCCTTAAGCTCTTCTGTGCAAGTTGAAAATTCCCACCCTTACCTAAGGGCACCCGCGCAAGCTGCGTATTTGCAAATAGCTAGCAAGGCTTCTGCACACAGATACACCTTCTAATGAGGCAAGGATGATTAAGAGCAAAAGCACAGATGCAAATTTAAAGGGTACTTGACTATTTTATCTTTTGTGACTCTGCCATAATTATTTTCTGGCAGCATTAATCATTAAAGCAAATGATAATTAGGAGGATGGCTTCAAAGGCAGAAAGTCTTCACACCAGATTTTACACCTCCAAATACTCTCCTTAGTTTTTCCCTGTCACACAGGAATCAGTCTCACATCTTTAGACTTTGGCACAGCTTTCTTCTCTCTAATTACAGGATGAAGGGAAATGCAAGCCCCTCGAAATAACAAAGTTGGAAGGAGCAGAAATCGGAGTTGATACCAGTCTGGGCAAACCATTTGTTTTTAAGTGCATACCTCAAAGTGGAAGCAGGATTTTCTACTTCTGTGCCACTTCTAACCAAGAAATGAAGAGGTAAGTGGTCATTCAGTTTGCAAGGTCAATTTTGTCATTTGCATCTGGGCAGAGAGGGCATTTAAAAATCTGGAGTTATCTTCACAAACTCTACCTTGGTCAACAGGAAAAAAGCCCTGTCAGCTACTTATGGGAAGGATGGTGGGTTTGATTTTCACTTGCACAAGTCTCAAACTCAGATTCACAGCTTTTTTTGCTGCTGCTGTTTAAGAACAAGCTTTCTCATCAAGTCTCCCACATCCATGCTCTGTTTACCCTTTCCCTGTGAGCCTGATTTTGTTGATCTCCATTAAAAACAACATTCCTCCCATATTCTCAGTCCTTCACCCCCATTTCTTTATTCAAATGAACTGTGCATCTTCCTATGAATCTAAACTAGCCTATCTGTCATTTCACACTGATAGTCTATCTTGTGCCCAGCAAAGCCTGCTCAAGTAATAAATGCAGTCCTGCACTTCCCTTTTGGTTATGCTGGAGCATTACTATTTTGGCCTTGTAAAGCAGGCAGTCCACAGAAGCGTACAGGCTGTGATAAGGGCCAGTGTGTTTGGACTTGCCTCAGAATTGGTCAGATTTTTAAAAGAGTCTTTCTCCCTTTCCTGAAGTTTCTAGGCAAGATAAAACAAAGGAGACCAGAGCCATACAAACTCAGACAGGTAACAAGTTTTCAGGGTTTTCTTTCAAAATATCCTAAAGCCTAGTCCCTTTTTTTCTTTTTTTTTTTTTTAATTTGTTTTATTCTATTGGAAATATAAAGATATGAAGCAGATGATATTTGCTAGGATAGATATTGTAAAAAATGGAGGGATGAATCACAGTACTTATACTGCAGTGACTATTACAATACATGAGTATTTCTCACTCCCTGTTCCCATATGAGCCATAGCTCACAAGCGAACCCTTTGCCAACAGATAACCACTTTGTAATTTCCAATTTCGGGCTGCTTTCAAGTGTCCCACAAATTCCTTATCCACATCATAACAAGGACACCAGAGAAACCATCATGTGAAGGCATTTCAACATGTCAGGCTAAAATTTACAGATTCACCTGGCTTGCAACAGTGCCCCAAATTACTATACCATCTTACACAGCAAGTTGTAAGAGGCATTTTCTGAGAGTTAGAAGCATTTGTTCAGAATTAATCCACTACTTATCTATTCTGAATTCTTGAACCTGTCCTGAAAATTGCACATGCCTTTAAAAGCTGTACACATCAGCAAGAATTCAAGGAGGCAGTGAAATGCATTTATTCTGTTCTACCAAGCTAAACCACTTTCATCTCTGGTCATTTCATAGGTGGCTGGAGGCCATGGATAAAGCGGCGCATCCCGTCCACCAGGTAATGCTTTATTTATCCAAGAAGCAGGCTGTGTAAAGGAGACTGTGCGGGAGACGCACACATCCCGGGCAGCGACGCGCATGCTGCTGGGCTGTAAATCAGCTCCCACCTAACAGCCACACAGAGCCACTACAGAGCCTCAGCAGATGCGCGTGGCTGCCAGATGGTGGAAGCGATCAAAATGTTCCCTGTCTGGCTATCAGCAGCTTGAACATGATTCAGAAGCATAACTTCAAACGGGGGCTGAGCGGGACGGAGAGGACTCACTAGCACGTGCTCCACGGCGCAGACCACACCAGGTCCAGTACTGGGAAATAAGGGTGTAAAAGGCTGCATCTGTTTGGGCAATCCATGCACGCCTGCAGGACTGACCCACGCGGCCTCCCGCCGTGCCATAGGAGCTCCTGGTGGCTCCCATGCAGAGGGGCAGCCCCTACGCACAGAGGGGCTACAGCTTCCCCAGCCTTCCCTTGCCCAGAGATCCCTCCCCAGAAGTCTTCCCCTCAAGATACACCCCTCTATAAAAATAGGCTGCTCATCGGTGAAGGAGGCTTTTAATAGCTACTGAATGAGCTTGTCTCTTAGCAGAAAGCATGTGAGGCTCACACACAGAAAAGTATTACTGGCTACATTTTTCCCTCAGAGTAATACCATCAATTAAGAGGAAAAAGGAAAAAGAAAAAAAAAAAAGGAAAAATGACTTAAAGGAAAATCAATAAAAATAAGAAAATTCCAAGTTACAAAGCTTATCCTATGCTAATGTAGAAGGAAGGAGAAAAAAAAAAGAAAAAAAAATCATTTTACTTGCCCTCCTCTCTCAACCCAGAGCACATGAATAACGCCTCCAAGCAGTATGCTGCTTTAGTGATAGTTTTCCAGGCACTGAAAGGAAGTGTTTGTTGTTTAATACCATTTGCACTGGAATAAAATCAGACGGGCACACATTCTTCCAGCTTCAGTTTTCATATGAAATTATTGGGGAAAAAACATAATTTGTGCCCAAGCATATGTGACCTGGCATTATTTCTTGGCATTATTTCTTAAACACACATAAGGGAATTCAGATACTTGAAACAGCAGAAGTAAATCACTGAAAATACTGTATGTACCCAAGCCAGAAGAATCCAATTAAATAAACAAATAACCTAAGACAAAGACTAGGAAAAAGCCACACACATACACACACACAAAAGTAAAAATGCATTAAAAATATCTTTAGCATGATATGCAAAAAAGTACCCATAAAGTAAAAAGGTCCAAATTTTAACATCCAAAACAAAAACCCTTAGGCATAGTATGTTGGCTCCTTTCTCTGCTACTGAATCTTATTTTTGCCTGCTTTATCTTTTTCATCTCCATCTTTTCCCAAACAATATCCTTTTCCTGAGGAAAGCTTCACTATTTCACTTTCATTACCTAACTCCTATCCTTCGTAAACATGATTTCCAACTAGTTCCTTCCTCCTGTTTTTAGCTAGGCTTCAGATGAATAACAGAAAGCTTCTCTTACCTCTATTCACTATACAATTTGTTACTGATTTTTTAGAATAACTAGTGTATTGCAAGGAGGGGGAGGGAGGCTCACAACATAGTGATTTTACAGACTAATATACCAACACGATGGCTTCCAGCAAACCTACAAGGGCATGAACACACCTTGAACCATGCAAGTCATCTACCACACTTTGCTGCAGTAAATCCCAGCAGGTTTCCTGTTCACAGCAAAGAATCCAGCTAGCTATATTTTTTTCAGGTCTTTTCTTCATCATTGACTTGTCAAGTGGAAGGAATAAACAGCATAAATAAATACAAAAGAAAATCCCGATGCAAACAACCGGGGCGCTATTGAGATTGCACATACTCTCCCCATGGAATTCACATGGCAATGACGCTGCTTGATGCAGAATTCAAAACACACATTTTTTTATATATATAATATATACATGTGTATATGTATTGCAGATAAACAAAATACAGTAGGTTTTGTTGGATAGGCCTTTTAAATTTAAAGGTGAGGAAGAAATGCTTTAATCTCACACTAAACCAGTTGTTTCTAACTTCAACCCGATTCTTTGAACAGCTTTGAAATATTATTGTATCTACTGCCAGAACTTCAAATTAGATGCAGAAAAGACAAACCAGTATTTCAAAAAGAAAGAAGCTGGTCACTCTTTTCCTATCATCAAGTATATGTTTTTAACTGCACTTTCAGAGTTGTTGACTTTCCATGTCGCTCCAACAAGAAAGCTAATCCCTAGCAGGGGCCTTGAGTTTGTGCCTTTTCCCAACAGCCTTACTTGCCTCCAGGAAGCTATTAATGGTGTGCTTACCTTACAGAACCACGTCTGGGTGGATGTCACGCTGCACAACACGGCGCTGCCGCCCCTGGCCATCAAGAACCCCGAGTGCCTCGGGCTGCTGCACCAGCTGGACAGGGGCAGGGACGTGTGGGTTCAGCACTACTGCATCCTCAAGGACGGCTGCTTGTACTTCTACGCCACCCTGCGCTCCACACCCGCCCAAGGTAGGGATGACTCCTGGATTGCAAGCGACGAGCAAAGCAGGAAGGCTTCACTGCTCTTTCAAAATGCAACTTGTGGCATTCCTGAAATCCTCAGCAGCAAATTCACTCTACCTGTTCTGTAAAGGTCAGGGTAGGATGCACAAGCTTGACCCATTCTCCTCATGGTCCCTTCCACACCCTGTGCAGCCTGACTCCTTTCCTGCACCCAGCTAACCAGCACCTGTGCACTCCACCTCAAAAATGAGCAGGCTGCAGTTCCCACTGCAGTGGGTGCAGTGGGTGTACCTTGCAGTGGGCAGCTGCCTGCAGCCCCATGGCACACAACACCCCTCAGGGGGAAGCCTGTTGCTAACAAGGGCCGGTTCCTCCGTGACTAGGCCTGGCCTGGGCAAAGAAGCTCCAGTCAGTACTAAGACAAGCTCAACCATCTGCAGTGGATATTGAGCTGCATGGGCTGACCCTGATGCTTGGCAGCTCATCTGCCAAAGCCGGCGGCACAGGGGAGGGTATCGGGCTGCTCTTTGGGAACAGCAAAGTGAGGCTATTAGGGGGTCAACCACACTGACCCTGCAGCACAGTTTTATGTGTTAAGGAGAACTCAAAACAAGCACAGCTCTGAGAAAAGTGAAGGGGTTTTTTTTTTTTTTTTTTTTAAAAAAGAAAAAGAGGGGTCCCAGGGAGAGGGGATATAGGTCAGGACCTGTAATTTCCCCTTCCCCTGGCTTAAGGAAGTTGGCAGCCAGCACAGTCAAAAAGAAAAAGGGTGTTTAATTTACTGCTTACCAGCCAGCTTTCAGGTCAAAAGGGGAAAATTAGGGTTTTTAGGGTTATTCATTTTCCATACGATCAGTTGGGAAGCTTACCATTTTATAGTCTTTCCTATTTACATAGCACTTGTCATCTGCAAAAGGCTTTACATGTGAAAGGACCAGTGATTTCCAGGTGAAACTGAGGCTCAAAGATTTGTGTAAAGCTACGCAGTGAATCAATGGAAAGGCAAAAATCAGCTATTTATGACATTCAAGCCCATGCTAAATATGCCTCTTTAGTGTTTAAACAATCTACAACATACAAATTCTTCCATACTGCAGCGTTTTCTGTCTTGCTATTGCAGCTCTTTGTGCTTTCCAATTTCACCAAAAATTCTCACTCCTCCACATAACTTTTTCAATGTCAATTGCATTGTTAAGAGCACTAATTGGTTGCTCTTGTTACTCACTGAGAGAGTGAGAAAAAATACACAATTTGAAGTCAGTAACAGAAAATGTCAACGGCAGCTGATCAGCTCCACGGGGCTTTTTGGCTAGACACTGTATGTATGTAACACAAACACTGGTACAGTCAAATGACAACTGAACAACTATGGCTAAGCGGAAAATGTCCTGAAGAGCGAGGTCTGTGTAATGCCTCTGCTTCCTCCTTGGGTGGTGTGGCCCTCAGCGCTGCTCCTCACCGAACAGGGCACGTCAAGGAAGGAGGCTCGAGGGCTCATCGCTGGCCCCAAGGCTTTCTGTTTGTTTTAATTTACATCATTTCAGTTTTTGAAGGAAAATAAAGGCCAGAGAAAAATATTTTGCCACTTATTATTATATGACAAACTAGCCTATTCTGGGAAGAGATCATTAATATTATATTGCTGATTGTGTGCTGCCCGGAGTGAATGACTGGAAAGTGGGAAGCCTTTATATATGGTTGCTGCACATACAAGCTGATTTGCCGCATTGAATGCATATGGAGCCCACTCCATGGTGCTATTATTATTCTCATCTAAGTCTCCAATTCCTATTTCACTTTATTTCAATGACTTATAAGATAGACTTAGATATCTATTTTTTCAGTGTGCATAAAACGATGGTCTAAAGCAGCTGATGATTGAGGTTTATTCGACTAAATCAACCCCATGACTCTTGGAAAGTCTTGGGTAGTTTTTAGGACTGGATTTTTGTGAACAAGTAAAACACACAGTGACACAGGCTACTCTGAAAATTTACTTCCATTTTCCTTCTCAATCTTAACTTTTACCATGACTTTGCTTTAACATAACTTTAAGTATGGCTACACTTCAAGTGGTAATATAACAATGTCACTTTCTTACTAAACAGATTTCCTATTTCTGTAGTTGCATTAACACCTGCTGATTTTAAGGACATAAATGCATTTTTATAGCTCCCTATTCCTGTTGTATCTGTCAAGCCAGTGCTGCCAAAATAGAATGAGCTGGAGTGAGTTTTCACCATGCAACAGAACGGTTTCTTAAGTTCCATTAACTTGACAGTCAGATGCATCTGTGCCAAAACAAATGGGAGCACGAGCATTAACAGAGGGGAAATTCAGTGTGCAGCAATGAAAAGCCTTACCTCCCTTATGCTGCTTTTCCTCTGAAGCCTAGGCCTTGCCTACGGAAAAA
>JAVCKT010126970.1:0-13478 GCA_032273925.1 Rhynchotus rufescens
GGCATAGATTAAGAATATCTTTATTTTCTGGACAAGAACATTTTTCTTCTTTCATATAATCCGCACTGTCAACATAATCATTGCTGACCAAATGGAAATTTTGTATAAAGGCTTGAGATCTGCAAAGTATCTGATGCAGGACCTTAAATTATCAGCATCATGTGATTCAGAATATAGAAAAGATATTTTTTAACTGCTCTTTTCATGTGTTTTTGTTCTGTTTTTAACCCCAGCCCATATAGGACTAATGGAAGTTGTTAGAAACTGCTTTCAAAATGACCTATGAGTTGCAAGTGAAGTGCAACAGATAGATAGGATTATATTGAATTGTCTCATCTCTCAAGAATTTTCTTATCCCTGTTATCTTTTATGGCAACAGCATTACTACTTGACTCATTTTGTGTTTTGTTTTTGTGGCAGAAAAAAAAATTTCTCAGGCTTTACACATTTCAGGCTGACTTACTTTTTTTTTTGCAAAGAATGGTGGGACTATCTAAAAATAAATCTAGTATTGACAGTGTCAGCTTTTCCACAGCATAACTTAGCTTCCAAATATCGTAGTATTAGCTCATCGATAATGTTCTCCAAAAACATTAAATCTAAAAATCTATTTCCTTTTTGCATGGATCACTCTTTTTTTAATTATTATTTTTCTCATAGCTACAAGAATAAGGAACTTACTTTCTAATGGAAGTTGGGCTTTTTCCATTTTGTTCCGACTCTAGACACAGACATGAGAATATAAATACCTAACACAGTATGTCTCAGCAAGATCCCGAGAGTCGGGAACAAAACCCGACATTCTGAAATGCTGATGAATAAAGCTGGACAGACACGTCATTTTTATTTGTTGTTAATTTGTTATTTATTTATTAGACAGCCTTTTATTTAGCTGTCTAACTCTTGTCGTGATAACTTGGAAAGAATTGTACTGTATCCATAAGTGACTTCTTAAGGCTCTCAATTTTTGTGCAACTTCAGCTTAGGGAAGATTTCAATAACAGAAGCTGAATTACACGTTGTTTTTCCTTTCATAAAAATGTGCTTTCTAGGCAAACAAACAAAAAGCCCAAATACTGAAAACAGAGAAATGTTCTGTTCCAAAATAATAGCTGATGATGGTAGCAATTATGTTTTGTTTAATAGGGGTGTAATACTCACCAGCCAGTGATTATAAAGACTACAGAGACACTATCCTAAGCAGATCATTAGTATTCTTTAAGAATGTCAAAATGAAAAATGATTCTGTAAACAGTATGCATTTTCTATTCTGCCAGCATTCTTACTTGTTTTTAAAACTGTCTTGATTAAAAATAAAAAGCTCAATCTGTATTCACTGGCCCAGTAGAAATCTGTTGTGTTGATCAGCTGGGCTATATTAACATATTCCAATCTCATGATATTTTTATTTGCTTACACTTGTGTTAAATGATGATTACTTGAACTGAAGTATTTTATCCAGTTCTTACCAATTATTTAAGCAAATAGTAACTCAGACCCTTGGAAACCAAAACAAAATGTAAAACTACACCTCATTTTTCACTAAACTGATTTATATTCCCCTAGAAGAGGTATTCCTGTGCAAACAGGCCTCAGTGAAATAGTACCTTGAAATGGCCTACTGAAAAATGACTTTGAATCTAGTATCTTGGCTAGTGTTGTCATCCCCTTAAGTACTTTGAGCTTGTAAATTATTCAGATGGAAACTTTTTGCTGCATGTGCTCTCTCTTTAGAGCTGTGAAATGAGGAGTGGTGCACAGGGATTAAAGGAAAGCATGTGTAAGAGACTGTGACTAGCTAAATCTGCAACGGGTTTTGATGACTACAAAGAAATTGCTATCAGGTGCTTTACCAGAAAAGAAGCACTTCTCCTCATCCCTCTTCCTATTACTTTTCCTGAAGTGTTTTATGAATGGACAATACAGTTTATACTGGATGCTCCTGGGAGTTTACACTATCTGGTTAGCTTCACAACTCTAAGAAATGTATTTAATACTGGGCCATCTT
Organism: Rhynchotus rufescens; assembly: GCA_032273925.1. Taxonomy (NCBI): domain Eukaryota; kingdom Metazoa; phylum Chordata; class Aves; order Tinamiformes; family Tinamidae; genus Rhynchotus; species Rhynchotus rufescens. The sequence continues at coordinate 2,009 of JAVCKT010126970.1, forward strand.
TATGCTATCTCACTTGGGGAACAGTGAGTCTATAATGTACATATACAGATATTTAACTCTCTTAACTGCGTTAACACTTTAGTGCCAAAATCAGAGATTAGGATTATTTTTAACTTGCCCATTTAGAAGGATCAAATTGTGTGCAAATCCTGCCTTGCTTAGATTTAATCCAGTTATTCTGCAGTGGGGGGTTAATGTCTGTCTTCTAAGAAATAACAAAAATATATTTGCAAGTACTCAGAAGAATAACTAGCTTTTCCCATGAATGAAACACCACAGTGAATCTTTCCAGTGCTTTACATCAATAAAAGTGGATAAATATAACAAAGTAAAAAATCTCAGAAGAATGCTTATTTTTAAAGTATAAAAAAATAAACAGAGTTTTCAAAACAGGACATAAATATATTGGAATGCACCTACTCAGAAAGTTGCCTCATTCTTTATAATAAAACTTATTCAAGGGCAAAACATAATCTTTAACTCTGAACTTGACAGATACAAGGTATAGTTTTTAGTGGAATTTATATTACGACAGATGTATAGCACATATATAACAAACCATTAGCTTAAACTGCTGTAGAGTTTGCAATAAGCTGCCGGATTCAGAAGTGGGAATCAGAAGTGTGAGTCCCCATGCAGTGTGTGATGCACTGTGTGAAAAAAGTAAGCTGAAATACAATACCTGGCCATGACCTTCTAAAAGAGAATATCTAGATTAAAGAAAAGCCAGTTTTGCCTGCAGCAGATGCTGTCTCCAGCTGGAACCTGAAGCATCTGTGGATGCACAGTCTCTGGTAAATAGGATATCTGCATACATGTTCTGTAGCATCTGCGACATAATCAGAAGTTTAGAATTATCCTTGAATGTTACTGTAGAGAATGTTACTACAAATTGTGACACTACTCAAATCTTATCTTACAAAAAATGAATAAATCACATAAAAATCTCTACTGTTATCACCAAAGGCAAAGCTTCTTGTGTTACCTAACCTTTTGTACAACAAATTTCCACTCATTTTCTTCAGACGAACAGTGAAGCTTCAGAAGAAGAGAAAAAGTGTATGAGAACAGTCTGTATATCCATTTCCATTAATAACTGGAAACATAGCACTCAGTATTTTGTGCTACCATGTATTAACAGCATCTCACAACAAAAAATGCCTGAAGCTAAAATATGTTTGGAAACATTTGATATTTTAGGCAGATCTACAAGATAAAACATTTGTTGCTACAGTTTTATGGGCAAAGATTTCTGGTGCAGAAGCTCTTTATATGGACAAAACCTCGTAGCCAACAAAATTGTCCACCCATTTATTTTGTTTGCCAAACATACTTTTTTACCTCTTTAATGGTATCTCGGTTAGTTTTTGCCTTTGGAGAATTCCTCTAGATTCGTCTGTAGCCATTTTTGATGAGTAAATTTTCAGGAAACCTGTATTGGCTCTTTTCAAGAATGTTTTTGTTCTTAACTATGATCAACTTTTTCTAGATAGTGCTTGTCTATGAATATAGCTGCCAGTGCATTTAAAAATCACTGTCCAACACATACTCATTATTCACTGACTTCTTAAGTCTCCATTCTGATAACTAACTCTGTGCTAAGTATAGTTCAGATTATGCTGTCCTCTGGAAAGAATAAGTCATAGCTTTCTATAAGTCTATTGAAATTGTATTTTGTGTGTCTGAACGCAGAATGAGGCAAGAAGAATTAATACATGCCAACTAAATGAAAATTGGTCATTTTTTTTGAAGTGCACATTTGCAAACCACCGCATAATGTATGTTGAAATGCGTGGTTTAAACAGATTTTTATGCAGACAAGTAGGATACAGCATGTAACAAGGGATTTAAGATTTTATCCTGTACTTTTTTTGACTAATTTGCATAATAACTAGAAGTTTTTTGGCAGATAAAGTTTCATTAGACAGAGAAGATTTGAGCACACCTACCTGTAATCATCTAAAGTAAGATATCAAGTCTCAAGTGGCCATCCATACTGCCCCTCTTCTTAGAACAGGGATTAATTCCAGTTTAAGATTTGCTGTGTAATGTTCTGGATTTTACATTGGACTGTGTAATGTTCTGGATTTTACATTGGATGTTGAACAGGTCTTCTAAGCACTTCTTGAATAAGAGAACGCACTATACTTGGGATAAACCTTTCATTGCGTATTTTTCTATTTTTCGTTTGATATCCATGAGGTTGTAAAATAGTGTTTTTCTTCAGGAAGTCATTCAATTAATGGAGATAGCTTGAATTTTTCCTAGAAGTTCAAAGTAGATGCTCTGTTTGATTTTTTTATTGCTTTGGACTTTGCAAAAGCACATCTGCAGGAAATGGGAAAGTGTTGAACAATTCACAGAAGAAGGATATAATCAAAATGTTTCTAGAAAAGAATGAGAGAACTTTATTTCCAGTGGTACAGTTTTTCAGACAGAAAAATCAGTGTTACCTTAGGAAGTATGGTATGTCTATACAGATCAGTCTGTATGTAAAGCTGCAAAACCTAATGACCTGAACTTTGATTATCTAAAAAGAGTTAAATGAAATTCAGAAATATTTAGTTGGTGCTAGTTTCTATATGTCATTGATACGTTCCTTTTTTCAGTAGAGTACTTTGACTCCTCAGTCTTCTATCCCATAAATAAGTCACCATGCTAATGTACATTATTTCTTTGTTCACTTCCTTGTCAGGTTCTTGATGGTTTCTCTTAATTAAAACATGAATGATGTTTTCAATTACAATCTGGGACCAAGATCATCTTCAACAGAGCTCCTTGAAACAACAGGCTCAGGCTGAGGAATGCAAGAATCAGGGGACCAGTGCACTAAACAATAGAACTGGTGAGATGATTGCTATAAAATCAAGACTCTCAACCAAAAAGGTACAACCTCACATTATGGTGAGAGGGAGAGCCCGAGGAGCTGCATTTTTCCCTCCGCCTCTGAAATGAGATCCCTGTTCTTCTCTTTCCCTTCAGCCCTCGCTGTAGATTCCTTTCCAAGTCTTTTAGTCTCTCCTCTGCCTCCAGTGGAGGCAGAATGGTCTGGGAGTAGCAGAACCTTCCTTCTTCTCTCAACATCAGGGCTCAACCAGGCAAGTAAATGCTGAAGTGCAGTGTCTGACCTGTAATTATTACACAGAATCACAGAATGGTTGAGGTTGGCAGGGACCTCTAGAGATCATCTAGTCCAATCCTCCTGCTCCAGCAGAGACACCCAGAGCACGGGGCACAGGGTGGCAGCCAGGCGGGTTTGGAAGATCTCCAGAGAAGGAGACTCCACAGCCTCTATGGGCAGCCTGTTCCAGTAATGTCACCCTCACAGGAAAGTTGTTCTTCCTCATATGGAGATGGAATTTCCTGTGTTTCAGTTTATACCTATTACCTCCTGTCCTGTCACTGGCTACTACATATATTTTCTTTAAAATCAGATGAAGAAGCAAACAGTATGGATTCAACAAAGAATCAACAGATTAAGAGCTGGTGTGATTTGCTGGATAGGTTAACTTTATTTTTTATGGTGTTCCAACAAAGAGATCAAGTTTATTCCATCCTCCCTGGCTATGCAGAACTGCTTTTAAAAGAATTTAAGCATCCTTTTTGCAGGCACTTCAGACATTTAACTCTATTAGGTTGTGATAATTATAACCAAACTCTCACATTCATATTTAGGTAAAGTATTTAAAGCTATTAATTTTAATCCCACTTCATAAATGTGATTCGAATACTATTAAAAAGTAGCTTTTCCTGCAATCTTCTCTTGCTTGATATTCAAGTGTGTATGACCAATAAAGACAAGAAATTTAATAAGGCAACTCTTGCAGCTAGAGTGCTCACTATATGTCAGTAAAGCACATTCTGAGCTTCATAGAGAAGATGCTAAGTGAATGCATCACTGCTGTGCTCTCTTCAAGTGATCTGTATCCTAATAACTAGCTTTGAGATGATAGATGTATATGCTACTACTGAATGAAATAAGATGTTTTTCTATAGTGTATCTATCTTGTTTATAAAGATGGTAAACTTTGATGCTAAATTATACAATGCTTATTACTTAACTGATTTCTGCTTAATGTCTACAACAGTTCTTCTACAGATTAAAGCATTAGCTCTTCCTGAACATCTTTCTAAAGAAAGCCTAAACACAAATAACAGCCATACTTCAGCTTGAAGAGTTGAGAATTTTAGCAGTATTTTTTGTCAATGGTATTGCTGTTTTAATAGCATTTATGACAGCAGATGGCTTATGAGATGTGTTTTAAAATGTCTAATCTCATCTGTATTAGTAATATATCTGAGTCAAACGTCGTCTTGAAGGCTGGTAAGATCTCTGAAAGTCAAAAAACAGTTGTTTTCAGTATATGTGGTCCCTGAGGCTAGCAAAACTTGGCGTCTCAGTTAAGTTGAGTGAGAAACAGAATGTCAGAGTACTCTACAACAGGATGTCCCTGTGATTCACAAAGGCTGAGAAAAAAATTTTACTTGTTCCTAAGTAAAAAATATGTGAAATATGATGAAATTAATTTTAAGGAGAGCCACATTTTTTTTTAATTCCTATAAAACCAACCCAATTGGTGAACTTACTGAGACAATGCACATATGTAGCCATGTTGCATTTGGCAAAGTTTAGGCCAGGGATAAGAGCACGGGAGCTCGAAGCCATTTTATTTTCAAGAACACAACTTAACATGGCATAGAACAAAACAATAAATGTGGTGTGATTAGTCTTGGCACTAATTTTGAATGTATGGAATTTAAGAACAGAAGCAATTTCATTAAAACTATAGTTTTATGCTGATATGAATGCAGGATGCAGTGATTGATATTTAATATTTTTTTACCATTGCGAGCTTTTTCATTGAAAATGTAAGAATAATTTCTGATACTTTTGCATCCATATGTGTGTCTTGAAAACCATTGAATTTAGGAATTTTAGGAAAAGAAAAGAACATTGTGCTTGTAGTAGGATGGCTTTTAGCATTAAATCTCTATATTGTAAGAGATTTAGAAAAATAAGTCAACCTCTAATGACCCTTCTCATTAATACATTATATAGGAATTCAGTATTCTGTGAATATTTACCTCTACATTCAATTTGTACAGCTAATGTACAACTTTATATGGTGTACACAACAAAATATTTTTTAGCCTTTCCTATTCCAGAAATCAAGTTTAAATTCATGAAATGCTTATGACAGGCTTTAATGCAAATAAATTATCCTTCAAACGTAGCTGCAATAGTGTTAATCCAGAATAATCATATCATTTCCTTCAGGAGATATGTTGACATGGCATAAGGGTATTTTTTGATTGATTTATTATGAGAATGCTTTTAAAATTAAATTTTAAAATCAGTATTTTGAACTTTTTGCTTGATAGCCAGAAGATGGCAGTGGCTGATAAACCATAGGTGGTAGAAATGTGTCAGCAATAAGGAAACATGTTGCATCTTATCTTCGGGTGGAGTGGGAGTGTGTCACTACCTGACTAGCATGATTGAGTTGCTATATCAGCATAAAGCAATATCAAAGAGGCAGTGCAAAATAGTAGTAGTCAAACACAACCCTATTAAAAATTAGTAGGCATTATCAGCTTAGCATTGTCCTGATTTGTCTGGTTTCCTTTAATCCTGCAAAGTCTTCTTACACTAAATTGCAACAGTATTTGATTTTTCTAACTGACAATTTTCAGAGCAAGATCTAACGTTCAATTTAAACCTTATTTTACAATAGAGAGAAATCCTTAATTACCAGAAATAATCCCTTAATTACCCAAGTTCTTAAAAATGTAAGAAATGTAGGCTTATGCTGTCCTTCAAAGCTGTCCTGTAACATGAGGTTTTGCTTTCTCTGCCTCAGGCAGAAGCTGAGGTAGTATCATGCTAGCAAGTGCTTATATTTCGAGTATATATGATAAAAGTTGCACTTTAACTGCCAAACTTAAGTTATTTTTCAGCTTGGCAGCTGATGACAGTTCTCATACTCATGGAGTATGATTGCCTTTTTATCCCATGTGATTATGCAGTCAACCTATAAGTTTTGATTAATAAACCAGGAGAATATTAATACAAAATTATGAAATAATGCAGCAAATATGTACTGCCATCATTGAAAATTTTATTTTTAAACAGTGAACTTTTAATGAACTTTCAGAATACAGCATTAAGCAAGATAGACGCAGTAAGTGCTGTTGGGAACTCAAATCTCTTTTTCAATGAGAACTGAGCAGTTGTTAACCAGTGAAGAGGTATAATGGAATTCTGCTTGTAAGGAAGTACATCTGTCAAAAAAGCAGTTTTCCGTCCTATTTGTATGTCTTCGTTGGGGATAAAAATGTATGATGAAGAGTGTTTTCAAGACATTATAGTCAGAATACTATGAAAAAATAGCCAGTGTTAAATATTTGTAAATAATAAAGACATACTATTTGACATGTCCTTCTAATCCTTCTAATATTAGGACAATGGCACTAGGACCTGAAAGGAATGGCAGCAGTTCTCAGCACCATACGGTGAGGTTGAGGGCTGTGATGCCTACCAAGCAAATATTTCTTTTATTCAATAAAGTGTCAAAAACAGGCAGTTAAGCCAAGACCCTTCATAAAAATGCAGAATTCCTACCCTTAGTGCTTCAATGACCAAGTCAGAACCTGTTAAATAAAACACCATCCTATACACACTGGAAAAAAAGTTATGATCAAGTTGTAGCCTAGTGAAGCAAGCATTTGGAGAGCAGTGTCTCTTTCGTGCCTTGAACACCACTCTGCATTTAGAGACGGGTGAGGTGCATCAAAGAAAGTTGAGAAGGCCCTTAGTGTCCAGCTGAGCTGTCGTAGTCTTTTATTCCCTGCCCTAAGTGTACTAAAATAACGATCCCCTCTTCAGGCAACACTTCTCCTTTCCAAAAGTTATGAAAAGCATCAGAGCAGCCCTTGTTCTCATCATTTCTTTGCTTTCCCTGAACTGAAATGCAGCTCAAACTCGCGTAGTAGGATACTGCCCTTTATTGATTTATTATGAAGGGTATTAAGAGCCTAAAGCTTTTAAAGACAGTCTTTAAACTATTTTACGCTATTTCTTAGATCCTTCTCGGTCAGCGCAAAGAGGGAAGGTTGCGAGCTGCTGTCATGCAGTGGCCTGAGGAGCCACCTAATCTGGCAACTCAGCCTGGAGTCCAACATGGCGTGCAAGGCCGGGAGGGCCAGGACCGGGCACGGGGCGAGCCTGGATGTGGGATTCCTCCAGGGAAGGCACAGCCCTTGGCCCTGCTCCCCGCTGCTGCCCCCTCACTGCGCAGGCGCAGGCAGAGGGGTTGAAATGGCGGCGGGCAGGTGCAGAGGAAGGAGGGCTGGAAGGGAAATGTGGTGAAGGGAGCGGCGTGGGGGGCTGCAGCAGGAGCTCCATGCTGGGCATGGAGCAGCTCGGGGTGTAGGTGGGATGCTGGGAAGGGCAGTTTTGTCCCCCTCAAAACACACCTCGCATCACCCCACCCGCTGAGACACCATGTTCATGTCCGTGGTGCAGCCATGGCCCTCGGGGGCCTCCTCCTGCCTCTGCGTGTGGCAGTGCAGCCTCGCATGGGAGCTGTTTCTCATGTCAATGATGCCTCTTAGAGGTGCTAAGTCTGATCTTGGCAGACCTGGAGCCTGGGTCCTTGTGGCTGCGGGGCCCGAGTGTTTTTCTTAAGTTCAGAGCAGCACTGGAGTAACTGCACAGATCAGGGTCTTGTCTGGACACAGTTGCACCTGAGCTTCTTCACCTCTTTACAGCTCACACAAGAGTGGTGCAGGAGCCTCCAAGGCACCTTGAAGGAATAAGCATGGCTCTCATTGGGCTTCTTTGCCCTGGCTTGGGAATTACCCCACTGGACGAGGTTTGGATCCTTGTGGAGATCCTCAGATACCTCTGCTGTTTTCCAAAGCCGTAGCTATCTGTGCTCTGTCTGGGTTGCTTAGATAAAGAAGACTTTACAAGAATAACAGAGCTGCATTTTTGTAGAGTTCATGAAGCAAGCTGAAAATTAAGGCTAAAAGTTACTACTGAGGAAGGAAATCCTGCCCTATTAAGTCAGATTATTTTTTGTCAGAGCCATTATAAAAGAGTGAAAATATATCTGGCAACACAAACTCAGCATGGCAAGGCCACAGTCTCTCAGAGTATGTTTTGTACTGCACCTAAGACTTTTGACCTTCAAAACAAAAAGTCCAAACATTCAGTAATTTAAGTATATTACTGCATCAATACAGCCATGTTATTAAAATGTCTGAAGAATGGCATGCTGATTTTAGTTATGTTTCTCTTTTGCTTAGTACAGGAATAGTAGGTGACTGCAGTGATCCTACAAAGAGTTACATGCTTAACTTAGACATATATAAATAATCTCCTGTCTTTCTGGAAAGATGGAGTTAGTCCAATTGCCTGATACTCTTCCTCAGGAAGATTTAAGTTCTCTGCTGCTTGTCATCAAATAGGGAAATCTTTTTAAAAAGATGGAAAGGAGTCTCTGCTATTTAATATTGTCTCTTGGGAAGGCTGCACTGCAATTTTGCATGACTGATGAAAGCTTTGCAGAAGAGAAAGCAAAAAAAATTGACAAGTATTAAAAAGAATCAGAGAAAGAATGTTACAAAATTAGATAAGAGAACAAGAAAAAAGTAAAAGAACAGAATGGAGAAGGAGAAAATAACTGCAGAGTTTACCAGAGAAGGACTCTGGAGAGATAATCAAGAAATAGTGAACAGAACTGACAACAATTAGTCTGTGGATATCAATATTTTGTTAATATCCATTCTAGAGAATAGAGAACACTCTGTGCTTACTGTATCTATAACTAGCACAGTGAGTTTTCAAAGGACAAAATAAAGTGGAATCCTTCAAAACAACAATAAAGCATGACTATCCATACAGAGAAGCAGGAGAGACTGAAACAACTTAATAAGACCCTACTAGAGTCTTAATTGCAGTCTGCTTAAGTCTTTCCTGTATCTATTGCATTTCATTCTGATGTAGCAGAAAACTCTTCACTGATAGATCACCTTTGAAAACAGGTAGCAGTGGCAGCAGCTACAAATGATTCTTGACATATTTAGCCTATTTTTTCCCCTAGGATGTGTGGTATTTTCTAGTATTTTTCCAAGGAACTATTATAAATACTCTAGAAAAATGTATTACAAATGGTAATTGTTGGTGTTATAGTTGATTTTTCTCTTCACATTGCAATGTTTTATATATTTCTGTAGTCTTACAACAACAAGAGGATTTTTTTTTCAGTTTATACTGATTTAATGATACTGTTAGCTTCAGTACTTATGCCCAACATTACTGCAGGAAAACATATTCCAAGGCAGAAGAGTAACAAATGCAATTTTATGAGGAATTTACAGAAAAATCCTTTGGTCTCACAAGTAAAAACGTGAGACAGCGTATTCCCTTGCATTTTAAAAAATGATACTGCAATTTTCATGCTACATAGAATAGCCTGTAAGGTGGGAGAATTAAAAAGATGAAACTGAAGAGCTGAGTATTGTGTTTTGCATTTAATGGAGCAATCATTAACTAACCTATTTGCCACATAAACAAGATTGGACCTGCTCTAAGTGTTGATTTCTGCATTCTTGATCAAGGAAGGTTATCTAGGTGAAGTTGTTCTAATACTGATAAAGGCATAGTTGCATTTTGAGATGTGGTTGTTGGTCTGATTTGGCCTTTAATTGTTGCCTGCTTATTAGTCATGTTACTGGTTACTTACTGGAGGGAGTTACTACCCAAAATATGGAAACTCCCTATCAACTAAAGAAGAGCAGAGAATAATCCTACTTAACCTTCTTTCAGAAGGATGAAGAATTGTGATGAATATGAAGCCAATTCAAAAATCTCTCCCTGGCTCTACAAAAAGGCAGCAGCCAGAATCCTTTCCAGCCCACTCTTCCTCCCCTACATACTACAGGACAAAATGTTCCATCAACAGTTCATCTCCTTGGGAAGAAAATTTACATTTGTTTTGAACACTTTAACAATTTCTTATGTTTCTGGAAGTGCCATCTTGCATAAAGAGGGAAAGATCATAAGACTTCAAATGATTTCCTCGTAAGATGGATGTGAAGAGTTTCTTGACAATGTCAGCTGATGTAGTTCTGCCTCGTGTTATGTAGTAGTAACAACTAGGTCCCTTTTCCCCTTCAGCTTTTTTCCTACTCTTCACTTATAGACATGACTGAACACAAGCACAGAACCCATTTTACCAACAATCCCATAAAGACTTACTTGCCAGATCCCAGCAGAAGAGGATTAGCTAAAGTCAAAATTCCACTCCAGATAAGTAGGTCCTTTAAAATGCCTCTGCTTCAGCCAGCCCAAGTGCCAATTATCCAGCAGCAGTAATTGCAGACCCAGAGCATTAGACTCTAAGCGGAAAACACCTTGAATTTTTGGTGCTGGAACTTCCTGGAGCATCCATGAAGCATTTCCAAACTGAAACATCCCACAACTGCTTTAAGTTAACAGGCCTTTTTTGCCTGTTCCATCCCAATTTAGTCTAGCTTCAAGCATAACTAGAAGACTTTTTAAACACAAACTCTAATACTAATATTTCATCTAAGAAAACTTGCATTGCAGTATTTCAGTATCCAAACTTAAGTAAAATATTTTACTTATAGAACTACCCATCTATTTGCCCTAAAGCTAAGAAGTTGGGGGGCTAAGCATTCCTCATAGCATAATTAATAATTTAATGATATTAATAATCAATTATCATCAATTTTGAGCTCAGGAAAGTTCCTGATAGTGGGTATTCGAAGAAAATTATTTAGACTTGTTGCTTTTTAGCACCAAGTAGAGTGGTTATTCTGCAACCTTTTACAATGCTAGCTGTTTCTAGCAGTTAGAACTTTAATTAGGGAGCTTCCTGCAGCTATCAACTTGTCCATAAATCTTTTGGAGGATAAGAACTAAAAAAATCCTACTGATGGCAGGAGGCTGTTTTCAGCTTATTACAGTATCTTATTTGAACAGATCTTCAGGCATCCTTGCTGAGCAATTAGTTAGCAACCAGTTGCACTGAAATTCTGTACAGAAAAATCTAGAAGGTAATAGACAATTAATCGCTGATTCAAAGATAAGGGGTAAGGTTAAATATTTTGTACTCCAAAGAAATACTTTCACAATTGTCTAGCAAATCACATTTAAACAGCAGATCCTCTCTGTGAATAGTACAAACACCACGCAAAATAAGGTAGGGTTTGACAAGACTCCCTACACATGCTAGAATGGGAAATGAAGCCAAAGATGTTAGTTCCAACATCTGCAGTTCGGAGACTCTTTTAAAGAGCAAAAAGCTATTTCTTGACCTACAGAATCTTTCAGATTCTCACCGAGCTTTCATAAGCCAGTTTTTATTAGAAGGAAACTTCAATATTATGTGGTGTTCAAGCTTGGATTAAAGTTGCCACAACATCAGCAGAGAACTAGAAA
>JAVCKT010127063.1:0-19676 GCA_032273925.1 Rhynchotus rufescens
AGAATCTTTTTTTTTTTTTTTTTTTTTTGTCTTTGAGGCTGATAAATCATAGGCTTAGTGTTAAGGAGGCATTAACGGGTTGTGCTCAGCTGGGGTTAGTAATACATAGGTAAGCATAGCCTCCTTGTCTGAAGGATTTGGGCTTTAAACAGCAGGTTTTATGGCGTCTAAGCAACATAGATTAAAATAAGCTTGATAGGACTCAGGGTAGTTCCTATTTACTGGATCTTGAAAAACTCTGTGATATTTGAAGAGTAGAGTGTGCATTTGATCTCTGAGCACAACAATCTTGAGGTCTTAAGGTTCTTCCCATCCTCTGCATTAGAGCAAGGCTTTTCCTTACCACTAGCTAGTGATGTTTGGTTGCAGTGATCAATGCCTTCGGTTTCTGAGCCTTGGCTCAATGCAACTTGCTGTTTTAAGTAGCAGCTGTGTTGACCTTAAAGAGGACATCATCCCATCCTTTTAACAAAGCTGCCCTTGTAATCTGTGTCATTATAGTGATTGTATCTACCATGATGGATAGAGCTGGTAAAGGCCACGACCTTGCTCTGCTGAAGGGGACAAGTTGGAGACTTCATAATAAGTCTGGAGCATCCTTATTTTCCTGTCATTTGAGTTACAGCCTCATGCAGTTATTCACTGTCTCTGGTATTATTGTACTTTTTTTTCTGATGATTCATGACTGAATGTGTTTATACATATAAATAAACTAAGATCTCATTATTTATGATACTAAATACTTTTCTTGAGGACAACTTATTTCAGATTTCTAAAATTTAACTTATTGTGAAATTTTGTTCCATTAATTCGTAACGTTTGTGGTCCTATTTTACTTCTTGATGAAATCTTTAAAATGCTGGTAATATACTTATGGGCAGAGCTTTCACATTTCTAGGACTAGGTTTAAAGTTTAAAAAAATAGAAAAAATAATATAATAGCTGGGTTGCTAGGTTCTGATGCTTGAGAAGAAAGTGTGCCCGCACCCCAGTGTGAGCCCACATTGTGGCAGGATCCCTGAAACAGCCTCCCTGCAACTGAAGTGGTAGAGAAACACGCTTTGAGTTACTTTGCTTGCAGTTCCAGCAGAGCTGTTCCATACGTCTTTAGGTATGGAACCGAAATGGCTATAATTGCTAGAATTCAAGCAGCTGCATCACGGAAAAATAATGATGGGACTTGAACGCAACTCCAGCCAGCAGATCCATGGCAGCACACAACTGAAGCCGGCAGCTGGTTTAACTGAATGTGTTGGATGATCTCTTAAAAGATAAGACCGGGTTCTCCAGTTTCAGAGGAAACAAACCTATGGGTGGGAAAGATGAAGAGAACAAGAGCAAGTAAATTGGGGTCCAGTCAGTTTGGATTCAGTGGCTAGGCTGCAAGCTGTTTGTATTTCCTGTGCACTATCATGTTTAAGGAACATTTCAAGTGTGAAAAGTTGCATAGTTGCTCAGTGCATAAGGTTGATCCCATTTTTATGACTTCTTTTTGCTCTTCACCTATTCTGACACATACATTTCTCTGTAACTTATCTTGGATTCTTTTGTCCCTGATTTTGTATTTCTGTTATTTGTCACTTGCAGAGGACTGTAGAACTATCAAGAGTCCTCAGCCTTGATAATCTTCCTTTCATGTAGAGATAGCCTAGTGGTTTCATTTTGGAGTGCCATACCGTAAGAAATCCTAGAGCTGATTGTTGTAAAGTTGCTAGTAGGTAGGTAGGAACTGCATTGCATAGCGTACAGAAATCTGTACAAGGGAATGGCTTTGTGCCCTATGGAATTTGAGAGATGAATTGCCTGATCAGCATTTCACTCGCTTTTATACCAGTAAGACATGTAAGAGGAACAAATTCTCATTGTATGTGATCCAATTTCCTACTCCGTTAAACACCTTACATTGTTTAAATGGTCATATACTTATTTTTGGCCAAACACAGCTAAACATTAACTAAACTTTCCTAATGTTTATAAAAATGTCCTGTATGATTCTACATTGTTGATTCAGCAGCCTAAATCAGAAGGGACGCACTGTGTTTTTCTTCAGTCTTATGCACAGAGTTGTACTGTGGAAATCTGAGAGAAATCTGAACCACTATATACCTTAAAACAGGTATTTACACACCGTGGAAGGAGAGTAGAAAGAAATGGCAATACACAACGTCTGGGCATCTGCAGTGCAGGCCTTCTGCATGGACCCTCGTTCTTCTTGGGATGTGCATGTTTCAAAGCTTGATAAAGAGAGAAATAGATTCAAATCAGAGTTCAAGAGTAGAAAAATAAAGATGAAAACAAACTTAACAAAACAAGTAAAATGAAAATAGAAGCATCCCACATATCCATTGACCTGGGATTTTTTTTCTACAGTAATAGTGATTCCACATTACATACATTTTAATATCCCGCTTTCTATATGGTATTAAATGTTTGTGTTGTATGGATTTAAATTGTTATTAGATATATTTAATGCCTAACTAAGAGGACCATGTTCTTTGGATGCATTTACTGAGAACTGCAGCAAATTCTCTGGGTGCTAATGTAACCAACAGAAATACCCCATCTTGTTATGCAACTAAAAATGCTGCTTTTTTTGAGAAATTCACATTTATACCTGGCTGAGCTCTGCCTACTTCAGTGGGATGGGAATAGGTGCTGAATGTGGTCTGCTTCCTGTCTGAAAGATGTGCAGCCTCATTTAGAGCAGGGCCGAGAGTGACCTCGGCCTTTGCAAGGTCAGGCTTTGGAACTCTCAGACTCAGACTTTCGACCTCTGCAAGTCTGCCTTTTGCAAACTATTTGTTGCTAATTCATTGCTATAGATTTAAGCCTCTGTTCCACATAACATTTTGGAAAACACAGGTGTATGTATTCCATATCAAAAGCAATAGAAAGAGTAAACTTTTGGTGCCGCTTCCGTTCATGAAAAGATTTAAAGGATAAGGTTCTTTAAAAGGCTAAATTCTTTAAAACATCCTTCATTAAAGGAAACTTGGACACATCAGATATTTTAAATATCTGATTTTCTCTCTCATTCTTTTCTCTGATTGTGTTTTCCTATACTTTTTGCATGTGTATATATATAGGACTCTGAAAGAGATCTTAAACTAGATGCATTGAAAAAGAGATGTTGCTGAACGGGACATCCTTGTTTCACTCAGGATATACCACTGTGGGCTGTTCTTATTTATCAAACAGTCTGACAAGTGTTAGACTGCCCTTATAATAGAAATAAATAAATAGTAAATAATCAGAATTTCTCAGGAGCCTGGCACCCACCATGTCGCAAACTTCTGCACTGGAAACACATTAATCATAATGATGTGATTTATTTTTTATCCCAAGGGGACTTTAGACAAGAAGATCCAAAGACAGCAAAGACTCAAGCAATCAAAACAGCTCTTCAAATTGTAAGAACATGAAATAATAGAAAATTTAAGCCAATTTAGGTAGCTAGATCTAATAAGTGATTAAACTCGCTCTGGGAAATTGTAGTTCCACTGACACTGATGGCAAAATTCCTACTTCATCTTTATGCAGAAGCCAGACTCTTTTCACATGAGCATAACCTGCAAAGTGCACTAAAATTGAAACGACTTTTCAGGCAGAAGTGGATTTGATATTAGAAAAATTCTGTTCTCAGTGAAGCTTAAAATTGTTAATATATTTTGAAAGGCAACTAAACATTTCTGTCGTTTGCTGTTGGAGTCCTGCTGTGAGCAAGCAGGGCTCAGAGGTGGTGTTTGTGCAGATGAGGACTCTTGTTCTCTACGTCCTCCTGAGCTAAGAAATCCCAGCAATGTGCTTCCTGGAGTTGATTGCTTCTCTGATTTGTACTTTTCAGAAATATTCCTACAAAACTATTGAATTTCAGTACATGTTTCTAAAACAGACCTATTTAGGGAGAGTAAGATTTTCTGCCTGCTCTTCAGCTTACTGTTTCTTTCCTGTCTCTATAAACTCATACATAGTAGCCAGATTAGAAAAGAATATTTTGTCAAGAAAAAAATATTAATACAAAATCTAAAGTTATTACAAAAAAGAAGTGTAGGTGGTATTTGGAGATTTTTTGCTATTTTTAATAATTTTTATTTACAACATACTGCAAATTCCTTAGTGAGTTAGAGTTGCTAAAAAGTGACAGACAGTTAAAGCACATGAATATTATTAGCATCAACATTTTAGTATCCATCTTAAGACATAGGACTGTAATTTGATTTTTTTTTTCTCTCTCTTCATACATCTGTAACTCTGATAATCACAGTTATCTGAAACACTCATTTTTCAAGGATCTTTCTCCGCATTAGAGCATTTCTAGTCTCTAGGGCTATGGAAAGAAGTTACTGCTCATGTTTGAGCTCTGCTGTGGTAATTGGAATTAGTTTTTCAGACAGTCTGCCCAGTGGTTTTACTTTTATGGATTTTAAGTAGCTGCTACAGTGACCTAATGCAGAAGTTTTAGTAAATTGCATTTAAAAACACACACAAATCCCAAGGACTATTGCGATTACAGTTGTGTAATTGCAAGGAAATATTTGCTTATATTTGCTAGTGCTGAGAGTTCAGTTTATTCAGCAATTGATATGTATATCTTAATTAGATAGTGCAGTGTTTGTAGCTATGCAGAAGTAATTAAGGTTCAGGGGGAATTATAAGCAGTTAGGAAGCTCTAGTGGCCCAAGGGACTGCAAAAAACCTGTGCGTAAAACATTAGGCAACTCCTTGTTTCTCGAGTCACTTCTGCTAAACCTGGGGTGCTTTTTACTGTAGATGTTGCTCACATTGGTAGGTGGGATTAAGATATGAGGTGGTCAGATTGTTTCCTGACCATCTCTCTGTCTGACTCTGTCCCTCTCTCTTCTTCTGCTTTAGTATTACAGTCTGGAAGCTAATATCTGTTCTTTGAACAGTTTCGGGTCTCTCATTTCCTGGAGCAGTACAAAGGAAATGGAAATTCTTCTTTTGCATATGCATTTCTTTGGTATGTTTCCTTGTCAATTGTACAGGAACAACACAGAAGTGCCCAAAACAAGCTGCTTTCAGCCCCAGCCTGTTACATAATGAACAACCTAGAGGCGTAAAGAGAGGGTAAAAACTGTGCCAGGAGGCTGGTTAGAGCCATAAAGGCACCTAGCACGGCATTCCTCATCCCCTGAGACGGATACATAACCCTGAGCAAAATGACCTGGTTGTATCGTGTGGATGTGTAGGGTGGGATTCTCACAGACACACAGGGTGGAGGCCAGTGGCCTAGTGGGACCCTGCAAGGAAGCGTGAAGGCAGGAACCAGTCCTAGCATTTTAGAAGGCTCACACCACACTCCAGAGGCTGTGAGGGGAATAAACTTCCCCTCCCTTACCCTCAGTTCAAACTGTACAAGAAAAGAGCTTGAAAGGGGCCGTGCAGGGAAAGGGAAGGTGGGAAGGGCTTAGGGAGCATCGTGGTGTGGTAGCATCTGCCTGGCCTGTGAGGAGGCAGAGCTGTCTGACTCCAGCCTGAGAAGCTGAGAAGTGAATCGCAGGGAAGAGACCTTCAAAGATGTTAGGTGTTCTTAATGGTCTGTGAAGCAGTGGAATAAGCCACCTGGGAACTCTTTTGAATCCCTAGTACTTTCTAAAAAGAAGTTAGACCAGCCATCCTTGGATTGGAGTGTCTGTGGATGGCTGGTCCTGATCTGAAGAGAAGTATGGACTAGGTGGACCTGCTGAGAGCCTGTCAGCCTGCTCTCCACGATCCTGCAAACTAAAGTTGTGTGTTTAGGAAGCCCTATTACTGCCTCCAGCACTGTCTTTGGTGTTCGTAAGTCTCTCACAGTACTTAACTGTAATGCTCTCATTCGTCAGTTCAGAGGAGTAAAATGTTTAGTGGCTCATTAGTGACTGAGCACTGGCTGTCTATAGGTGGGCTGATCATATGCATAATCACTTGAATAATTCCCCAGCATATTTTCTTCTTTTTACATTTATATCCGTGAATTAGCCCTTTACTGGAGACATCTCAGACTTCCATTATCTGAGAAATAGGAAGATGGCTCTAAAGCCATTGGGCCATGAGCTTGGCTGTTCTTTAGCTGTGGAAAAAAATTTACTGACCAGATTTTCAATAAATAGGAGAAACTTAAAAAAAAAAAAAACCTAATTACTAACATCAGCAGACTTAGTTTAATTAATTCTGTTATTTTTCTTTTAACTCATAATGACACAGTTGTTGTCTTTTGCAGTTTCTTCTCTCTTTAAATTCAAATTGGAGGTTATAGGCTGAACTGTTAACACTTGTCCCATCCACCACATTCCTGTGGTGAAAACAGCCTTTCTTACAAAGTGAGTAGATGCCACCAATACCTTATCACAAGCTCCTGACTTTTACTACAATCCAGCTTTCACTGCTGTAACAGGGGTTACTGTGTCATTTCCACAACTGAGGAGAGCTAGAGAACATCTATTTAACTTCTTTCCAGTGACAGTACCTAGATTGTGGCTTAACTAAGTCCTTAGAATTGTGCTAGACTGTGCACTAACTTGTGCATAGGGGAAAATCCTGCTCCAGCAGAGTGCAATGACGGTCTCTATCTTCTCTGCTAAAATACTGATCAAGGAACCTTTAAAAGTTAATTTTACTGTGGAAAACTCAGTGAGCAGCCATTTTAAGAACAGAAGAAATAAAAAAATAATTAGAGACATTGGCAGAATTGGTTTGTTTTAATTCTTGACTGTTATTTTCCTATAAAACATAATGGTCCTGAATTTATTTTTAATGTTCCTTTTCTTTCCCTGTTGTACTTATTCCTGTACATTGTACTGCTTTGGGACCATTCAACTGAAAGGCATTTGCTACAATGGCATTTTTAACAGAATTACAATGTATATTAAAGATATATTTTTCAGCAAGCACTGTTTCTTGTATCAAGCATAATACTTGCAGCTCTCTAATTACATTCATTTACCATGTGACAGTACTTGCATTATTTTATTTCCTCTCCACCAAAGAAAATTAAAAGACTGCCTACAGTTCAGAAAAGCACGTAATTAATGGAGACTATAATTCTGAGTCATTTACTCCTTTTTAGTTTTTTTTTTAATATAGTACATATCATTATCTGCAGTCTTCACTGTTTACTTGAAGACATTTCTATTAAAAAATTATCTTTCCTGCCAGCTTTTTCCAAAATGCCCTTTATGTTTTATTTTATAGCACTGTGTTTACTGCATTCTAAAACAGTTGATTTCTATTCAGCAAGCTGAATAGCAAACACCGTTAAAGTGGGAAAATCAGCAGTAGATTTGGGAAGTGGCACAAACACCAAAACACCAGCATTGTAGGGACTGTGAACCAAGTCCTCTGCATGTGTCAGTCATCTTAGCACGTGTTCATGGCAGTCAAAAGGAAATCAGTGTTTCTTCATGTAAATATGAAAAATCCCCAAATTCTTGAATAAGCAAAGCGAGCATGTTTCAGTTTGTGTTTTGACAACCAAAGCAATGCTATTGATCAGGCAAAGCTAGGTTACTGTAAAAATAGAGGTTATTTGAAAGAGGAAGACCTCACTGCTGGTGGGTCTGGAGAGCCTTTTCAGTGGACAGTTTGAAAGCTTGGGATCAAGACAGATGCTCTCCCATCACCAGCTGGTACTGCTCATTTCCAAAGGCCTTCACAATCTCATTTTTCTTGCCTGGAAATGAAATAATCTCTTGGCAAGGCTATGCAAACATTTAAATTAATATGACAACAATATACAGCAAGCTGAGAAAAACATTGTATTCAGGTGAAATGGAGAGAGTATCTTTAGGAGAATGAGAGTATGATTTAGTAGAAAAAGGAATGTAATTGCAGTTCTTAAAATCTAACTAGAATGAATGTTAACCTTTTTACAAACTTTCCATAGATTTGTATTGGTCCCTGACAGTCCCTGGGACCTCAGCTTTATCTCTCATGTGATATATGGCACCTCTACCCACACACTATCTCATAATTACAGTATGTGTCTAAATACGTTAAATCCAATGGCAATTGTTCTCAATAGGTCTGTAATCTACAACCTGTGACAACACAGTAGCTTATTCTTAGAGTGATTTTTTTTCATGTTCATGATGGAATCACAGCTTTACCCAAATGTGAGACAATGGCAGAGATTTTCAGGGTGGCTGTAGGTATTTTAAGTGTTTTACATTTATGTGAAGTATACTTACTTTTAATGTGAATAGCAGTTCTATTTGATATAATTTTGGGACAAAGTTCTCTCAGATAAATTGGTTGTAAAAATAAAGAGGAAAAAAAAAGTGTTAAGTACCAAAAGCCTATAGTGCTGTACTTTTATACAAGGCCTGATTTAAGTTATATATATTTTTAAGGAAAAAAAAAAAAAGGGAAGTTAAACATAATAGAAAGAGTGCATTTATAAAAGACAAAAGTTTTAGCTAGTTGTAGCCACATGGAATGATTTGTATACACCAGGTCTCCTCTGCAGGATGAGGTGCCTGGATTAGACTGAATTGATGTCCTATAACTATTTGGACCACAACACAGATAACTTCCATATCTTTGGAAGTCAGTGAATTCAGTCAGTGAATTTTGCATGTTGAAATGTGTTTTATTTACAATGAGAGTGTCCCTCTTCTCAGGGAGAACTGGAACTGTGAATATTACCATTATCCTGACTGGAATTCAAGGTCAGGTAGAAAATAACAATTGCTTTTACACTGTGTCACCCAGAGCTCAGACTCCTACGGAAGACAGACTGTAACTCATTAGAAGCAGGACCATGGGGAGATTGTTTTCTGAGATATCTTAAGCTTGTTTCTTGTAGGAGCTTAGCCGTGGTGACCTCTCAGGCCTGTGGCTTTCATTGAGGTTTTACAAGCAGGAAAAAGCCAGAAATGGTTATCTGAGCAAAAAGATTAGATCCTGCTCTGAATGACAATGGTGTAAAGCAAGATTAGCCTCACAGCATTGAAATACAATGGGGCTTGCTGAGCTGAGGTCCTGGCCCTAGGTCTCCCCAGCACTGGATCAGCTCCTTGCTCATGGAGCTGGATCAAGGAGGTTGGATTATGTTATTGTGTCACCATGTAATTATGCTGCCCTTGTAGCATCATCCCTTACAGCACCGTCCAGTCTGAATGTGTCTGGAGTCGCCTTGGCCGGTGAACCCTGAGAGAGAGGAGTCAGCCTCTAGGAGAGAAATCTCCGTTTTTCCTTTGGGTTGTACTATCAGCAAACCATCTCCTATGCCTGGGTTGTAGAGAAATACAGGAGTATGTGGAAACTCAAGCTCCTAGAAAACTTACAAGTTCCCAAGGATTAACTGCAATCCCATCTGGCCCATCTGGAGCACAGAAACTTGGAGGTATTAAAATAAGTTTTGAAGAAAAATGGTTTCTTTTCGAAATACCTAAAGGCATTTTCCTGTTCCTCACCATTTCTGTTAGAATGCATATGATCAGGAGATGGGTTGCAGTGGTTCAGCTCAGAGGCACCCCCGGGCTAAAGGGGACACTGTGATATTCTTGTGCAAAACACCGATACTGTGTGATTATCCTCAGATCTGCATCAGGCCCGAGCTTTGTCTGCCCCTCACGCCATGTTAGTACATACAGAGAGCTTAGAGAGCTTTACCAAACACAAATACGCACGAACACGCAGGGGTTAGTTAGCACTGCTGCTCTGGCTCAGATTGCCCTGTGCAGTCTAGTTTTGGACCTTGTTTTCAGTGCCGGGCTAAGAACAGCGCTCCATCAATGTCCTGCACTGGGACAGACCTGGCCCAACTGCTTGGAGTCCAGATTTGCACAGATGGAGAGCAGGAGAGGAAAGCACAGGGGCGGAAGGGTCGTGCAGCCATATGGTGGCATAGAGCTGAGCCGAGCAATCTGGCTGTTTTTTGGGGTTTTTTTTTGTACTGTCTGGCAAATACCAGCAACTTCAGATGGAGTGAGACATCCCTTCCCCCTCATTCACTTCTCACCTGCCAAATAAGGGGCATTTCATTTTTGACTTCTGTTTCTCCATCCAGCAAAGATCTAAACTACTTAGAAAGCCCATTAAACCTTTGACCTCTCTGATACCCCACGGCAACAAGTGCTCAGGCTTGCTGTCCGTGTGTGTTTCTCTTGAGGATACACGCACAGGAGCTGCACTTCCATGTGTATCTGATCTTCTACCAGGCTGTACTGCTTCCTTAGTGTAAATGAAGCTAAGCTGCGCATTATGATTTTAATTAATTTTACACTGATATATCCCAGGTTTAGATAAACATTACAAGCACTGCTAGAGCAGTAAGTTTGTCTGAAGGTTAATTACAGTTTAAAAGTACTATAGCTGCACCTAACAAAAGCTGAATTTTCTCTACATTCAAAGGAAACTTAAGTGTTATTGCCAGGGATTTTGTATAATCTGGTCCTTAGGCAAGAGCAAATCAATGCATCACTCATTTCCTGAAGGAAGCTCTGTATCAGTGGCAAACAATAATATGATATTCTGTTGCACTGTGTATTCTTATTGGCATTTATTAACTTGTTAGTATCTCCAGAGGTCAGCATTGCTCACTCAGATTTGTATATGGCATTAGAAAAATCAGCTAATATTTTGTGCACATCTACAGGGCATCCGCATAGGTGAATCACGGAATTCTGGCCCTGCTATAAAAGTAGCTAAGTAATCCATCTGAGGGAAATCTATAATCAGGTCCCTACCCGTTAGTTTATATAAAAACATGCATATGCAGTTGAAATGGTTACAGTTGAATCTGGGTGGCAAAACAAAAACCTTGTACATTTAAAGAAAGCTTAAAACTACTAGTGCAGAGCATGTGGGTCCCATTCCCTGAACTGCACAGTGCTTTCAATTCCCACCAACATTAAAGAAGTTCAATTTCCACCAGCATTAAAGAAGAAAAGGGCACTCAGCGTCATGCAGGATATGGCTGAAAATGCTGCATAGGCAAAAAGGGAGGCATGAGTCCAAGTTTATATCATTCAAACTCAGGTGCAGTGTGTTATTAAATTTTAAAACTAAGAAAAGAAAGAGGAAGATAGATTTTGGCTATATGATCTTCCTTTTTGTCTTTTCCAAGATTTATGCAGACACTATCTACTCAGAATGTCTTTCGTTTGTGCATACATTTGCAGTGCCCTTAGCTCAAGCCTTGGCAAGCAAGCTGCATGCTTTAAGATAATGTACCAGAGCAATTATGTAAGGAAACTGTACTGTTAGGTTAATTCAGAACACTGACAGTGTAATTTCAGCTAAGATGTAATACTATCAAACAGCAATCTGACACACTTGTGTAACTGCTAGCATTGTATATACTGTTCAGTTACCAGAACACAGGAAATGGAAAATTAATCCATATAATCTGTTTGTGTCATTCTATACTCAACAAACTAAAGCAGCATGGTTTTGTTTCTGCAGATTTATGCTTACAATTTACCACAAGCTCTTATTAGTTTTTCCTTCCATTGCTACGTCTATAGGGTTTCTATAATGTTTCTTCTTCCCTTTTCTGCCTTTGTACTGCTGAAGCCTCTTTATATAGCCTCTTTATATATATATATACACATATATGTATATATATATAAAGGCATTTATAATTGTCACTGGTAAGTTTTATCTTCTCTACCTTACTGCTTGTTTTTATGGAACACATGGAAATTCAATATTTGTTTGTCAAAATTGATTGAAACTGGCCAAGTGATTCAAATGGTTTTGGAAAGGAGTGGAGGCCAGAAGGTATACGCAGGCAAACAGCCCATATGCATGGGCATATGCACAAATACTGGTGGGCACTGTGTACACATCAGCCTTGTTTTTCCAGAAGCCACTACATGGAAACATTGCTGAGGCTGTGATCTCCCTGCAGCTCAGACCTCACACCATAATTTCAAACAATTACATTAAGATAGCCCCTATTATTCAATGAACCAACTCTACCATTATATTGAATCAAATCTCATATTACTGAAACAGTTTGCAGCTTCTCTTCAACTTTCCTCCTTGCTTTCTATATGCAGTTGTCATTGGTTGGAGTCACTAGAAGGGAATCCCATTAGTTTTGATTCACTGTCAAGGCAGCAGCACTGCCTCACACCCACTGGTGTCAGTAAAAATGGCAACAGGCTCACAGTGACTGGGGCCAGTTGATAACCTGCACAGGTGGAGCTAATTTAGACCATTAGAAGTATCTGACTGAGTCACACTCAGCCTGATGCACCAGACTAGTGAAGTATCTGGTAGCAGTTAGCTGTGAATGTTTAGGAAAAGAGTATGTGTATCATATACAGAACGTATAGGCAATGATCCTTCCTCTGACTAGTCTCCCAGGCTGATCTGGAACTCCTAGAGAGGGTCCAGTATAGAGTAGGAGTTGGACTACATGATCTATAGAGGTCCCTTCCAACCTCAACCATTCTGTGAAAGACCTTCATGAACTGGATCACTGAGTTCAGCAGTCACCAGTGAATCTGCCTTTTGTGAATGAGTTTAGTCCCTGTTTGAGCCCCTTTGCATTTTTTGTGTTCATAGTGAATGCCAGTGTAACAGTTATACAGAAGCTTCTTTCTGCTTGTTTCCATTTGCTGTTTTAGAGTTTCATTGGGACCAGTGTTTTTGTCATGGATGAATACAGCAGATTTCCTCATTTATTTTCTTTGTACCATTCAAGATACTTGTAACCTGTCTCCCTTAGGAGCTGAAAAGTTTAATTCCTGTTCACCTGAAAGCCACTCCATGCGTCTCCTCCTATTTGTCCAACCTGCGTTGTTCTCACGGGAAGTTTAGAGCTAAACCTCTGCTTTCTTGTTGCCTCAGTGGGACAGCCTGGAGTTTACACAGGTTTCACTGCATAGGTTATCTGCTCACAACACACTTAACAGACCTCAACAAAGTCAGCTTCATGGGGAAAAAAAAAAAAAAAAAGAGAGAAAGAAAAAGGTATTAGTTCTCTTGGCCTATTTTGTATTGATGCTATTGAAAGGTTTCCTGCAATTAGGACTGCTATTTCAAGTAAGGGTTCGGAAACAGTTTCCATTTAATGCAAAACAGGCTACTAAGTGACAAGATCTGCTTGCTATTTTATGAATGCGAGTTCAACATACAGTTTGGCTGGCTGTCTTGTCTCAATATTAGCCTCCTTTTATGCTTGCATACACAAATAAACCTGCTTTTGTAGGTGCACCGAACCTCCTGAAAGTGCACCGAAGAGATTTTCCTAAGTGACATTTTTAAGCTGGTACTCCCTGTAACTGCTTGCTAAATTAAGAAGAAAGAACAATCTGTATATTTGCACTTTTAGAAACGCGCCTTGGAGTAACGTTGAAGTACATATTGCAGGATTGCGTCTTTCGGGACTTCTCATGGTGATTTCCCCTAAAGGTAATTAATTACTTGCAGTGTTTAGCTTAGATGCACAATCCTACTGCGGAGCTGTGATATCTTTATAAAGAAAACTGGCTGTAATCGGCTTAAAATGCCAAAAACAGAAGCCAGCTTGTATTTCACTCAGAAATCATTATATGGAGTATTTATCAGCTTTATTTGGAAGAAAGGCTTATCAGCATGTTCTGTAAATCAGTAATAAAAATGAATTTAAGGATACACATTGTTTCTAAATCCCCCCACAATGCCGACTTCCTTGGTGTATAACTGAATGAGCGTTTGTAGTAATATGAGTCAGATCATTTGTACTAACCGTGTTTGCTATAGTGTCAGCAAGTCATGCTCTGCTGACAACATTCACTCACTTGTCACTGAAAAATAATAAATGGGAAGTCCTACTGTCCATAAAAAAAAACAAGGATGAGTCAGTTAAGGAAAAAAAGTAATGGGATCTACCTGATAGATCACAGGCTAGGGTCCAAGATGGTCAGAAACAGAGGACAAAAGATTATGCCAGTGTTTTCTACATTTTATTTCCACTTGGAATCTCCAAAAGCATCCATGCCCTCATCAAACAGCCCTGCAAACAGAGGTGCCCGACCGTGCCCGCTTTTATCTCATTAGCCGATAAATTGAGGAGCCCTTCAAAGAGTAGGTGCAAGCACTAACTCCACGCGCTCGCCCACACAGGCAGCCCCTCCCTCTCAGCCCGGCCGTTGGGGCGACCGTTACCCGCTAACGGTCGGGACGGGCGCGCGGGAGGAGTGCGCATGCGCGCGCGGCAGCTATATAAGGAGGCGCGGCGCGAGGCGCAGTTTGCTGCTGCCGGAGCGTGCCGGGGGGACGAGTGAGAGGGCGGCTGGGGCGACATGGCCGCGATCCCCGGCACGCGGCGCGTGCTGGGCTGGCTGGCGCTGAGCGGGTGCCTGTTCTCCGCGGCACAGGTAGGCGCGGGGACGGGCAGGGGCAGGTGGGGCGGCGCGGCCCTGCCCCGGTAACGGGACCGACCGTTACCTCGGGGCGGTTTTGGTGCGGCGGCCGTTAGATCGGGCGGCGGTGGCCGGGCTGAAGTAACGCGCCTGCCTGCCCGCACTCAACTCGGTGACTTTTAAGAGCGTTTTAAAGGCTCTTTCGAAGTCTTTAATAAAAAAAATAAATAAAAATAAAAAAAAAAGTCCTATTTAAAAGGTCTTTTTCAGAGCCCTTGCTGCCGCCCCGCTCGCTCGCTTTCCTCCTTGTTGGTGCGCAGCTGTTTTTAGTGCGGAGTTGCTTTACTCTTAAGTAGAGGAAAACTTGCGATCATCCAGGGTACGTGGTGTGTATCTTCCTGTAGCAGAGAGTTTCTGTAGTTCCGTTCTGCCTGCCTGAGGAACGGGCTGGGCTGTGGTGCAGCACAGAAGCAGGGTCAGGTGCCGCCCTGGGAGTCTGCCAGGAGCCTCTTGGAATTGGCAGCCGGGAGCACCTGTGTGTGCCAAAGTGTAAAACACAACTTCAGCTCAAGTAGAGACAATAAACGGTGCTGCACGTAAAAAAACTGCAACGTAGTAGTGTTAGGATAAGGGGTGCAATTTGTTGTTGGGTGGGCAGTGCTTGGAAAGGCGGAAGCCTCTGGAGCTTGTTGTAGTGTAAAAGCATGAAAGGTTTTACGCCGAAGGAGGACATTAGTGCATTAGCCTTACACAGGATTCCTGTGTGCCTAGTGGGTTTTGGGCTCCTTTCAATGTAGGAACTGAAAAGGGGGGAAATGTATTTCTGAGTTTTAAGTATGATAGGTATGTGGGATTTGTGTTAGCCCATGAACAAAAAAAAAAAAAAAAAAAAAAAAAGTTATTACATATTGGCATAAACTTTCAGGCACTCAAGCTGGAGAAAATGGCAGCTTGGTATTTCAATGTTTCAGTGATTATCTTTCATTCCATGATTCTACAAGGAGGAAAGTTCCTTCTGTTCTTTTTCTTTTTTAATCTCCTTCATGTTGATGCACAAAGGCATTGTCTGCTTTTATATTGATTTTTCTGGAGTAAAATTATTTTTTTGCTATGTTCTTGGGTCAGAAAAGTGGTTTTCTGCTTTTTTGGTGAGGAGGAGGGGCTGTCTTAGTAACTGTGCTCTTTCTTTGCTGGCCTCAACTGTTTGCTATGAATGGAAAAGGGACCTAGGGACTTAAATATAATCAGAAATTTCAGATAATAGAACTGAAATTTCTCTTACTATGCAGTAATATACTTTTAGTTCTGAAAGTGTTCTACTCATTTCACGGTAAAAATAGATTTCCTTTTTCATGGAGCATGTATTTTGAAGGTAGTGTGTACATATTCTCTACTTTTTTTGCTAGTTATGTAGAAAAAACACCTATGTAACTTTTCAGTCCCCAAACTGTTTCTTCAGTGCTAGGCTAAACCATTTTTTTGCAGCTACCAAGGAAATACAGTGGCAGCTGAGTTACTTTCCCCCTTTTGTAATAGCTTTGACTGAGTTGTTCACCTCTCTTCCCTACTGGTTATCAGATGCTTCTGTAAGCATTGCCTTTGTCATGTTGCTTAGCATTGTTAGTGTCTTGACTGAAGCCTGTAGATAAGACTAATTGAATGGAAAACAAATAGTACTCAAGATCTGCTGTGTCCTTTCCTAGTGCTTAAGTCTGTTAGATCCTTCTTTGAAGTGAAGAATCAGCCTGGAGCTTTCAGTGGGATTCGTTTACTGTGGCGTGTGGTTAGGCAGCTGCCTTGCACAGAAGTCCTTACTGCTTAAAATCTGTAGGAAGAAGAAAGTCCAAATTCTTTATAGATTTTTGCTCCTCAGCTGTGAGCTCAGCAGCAAGAGGATAATAATAGGTTAACATTGGTGCTGGCTTAGCAGTGCTGTGAGGTGCTGGGAGTGCAGAAGCCAAGAGCTTCCCTGCTCACTCCCATCCTTTCTCTGTTCAGCTTCTTAAAGAGACTTGGGAAATGTCTGCCCACTTTTTCTGTGTTCACAAATCTGGTGTCCAGACCAAGTGACTCTTGCTTCAAATTCTTACCTGATCCTAAGAAAAGATAAGCCTGCCTTATTGTAGTAAAGACTGTTGGATGCCTTTTATCTCCACTTGGTAAGTAAGTAACTGCAAGTACCACAGTGAAGACAGAAAAACAGTGCTTTTACAAATAGATGAGGCCCTGTGTTTGCCTTAACTCCCCCCCCCAGCCCCATCCTTCCCTGTATAGGGCTTCCTGCATTTTGTCTTAAACAGTCCTGGAGCAGTCATACAGCCCTTGAGCTGAAACTTCTGCATGGGAGAAGCAGTTGAGCAGCAGATTCTCTTGTTAGCCTGGCTAAAGTTGTGATGGAGATTGATCTGTGAATAACTGGACTGTTCTGGCAGATGAATGAAATACCTTTAAGGTAGAGTTGTAGAGGCTTAAAATAGAATTACCTTAAAAAATTTTGTTCTTACACTGGTGTGGTTGCTGAGCAACTTATCTCATAGTGACCCAGCTAGCTTTCTTTATAAAAAAGGGAGGTCTGGTGTTTTTGCAGTGATAAGATAGCATATTCTTTATGCACTTCTGAAGTTATGATTATGGTAAAAAAAAAAAAAGATGAAATTATGTTAACCTGGATAATTTGGTTCATCCTAAGCAGAACACACATTAATCATGGCAATTGATGATATAAGCCAGTGTCATTACTTGAAGCTGTTCTAATTCAGGGTGATGGATCTAATGACCCTTTCGAGAGATTTAGTAAGCTTTTGCGTACTCAAGCAGCTATTATCTTGTGCAAATACCTTCTAATAACTTTGAACATGCTGGCCAAGTCATAGTTTATTGGGATGATTCCTGCATGAATCTTGTGTGGATTTAACAACAGCAGCTGGAGCAAAGAGAGATAATCTTGCATCATTTTATATTCAGATGGACCTTCCTGTGCTTCAGTTTGTACCTGTTGCTTTTTGTCCTGGGTACCACTGAAAAGACTGTCTTCATTGCACCCTCCCTTCAGGTACTCACATGCATTGATTGGCATAATCCCCTGAGCTACTTGTCTTCAGGCTGAACAGTTTCAGCTCTTCTCAACCTTTCATTGGGTGACAGATGTTCTAGCCCCTTGACCTTTTCAGCCTTTCACTGGACTTGATCCAGATGACAGCAGTATTTTAAATGCAGTTTCACCTGATAAGTTCCTGTGGCTGTTGTAGATGTTATTCATAAAAATGTTGAGACATTTTAGGTGTTGGAGGGAGTTTGCTGTGGGAGGAACTTGTGTTTTGCTCACTTCTCTCAGGTCTGTTCATGTAGCTTGTCCTCTGGCAGTAGAGGCTGTGTCCAATACTGCTTAGAGATGGCTTTTTTCTATGTTTTTCTATGTTTTTCTAACACATGCATTTGTATTTCTTGAAACCTATCCATTGATTTTTTTCTTAAAGATAATGTCAAGCACCCCTTAGGTGCTACATGCAAAAAGCAATCTACTTGCTTGTAGGTTCCTCTAGGAGGAGGGGTGGGAAAAATTTGCCACTGCTTAAATTGAGTGAGTTGGGAGAAAACAGAGAAGCAGTCTGCCTGTATGAAGCCAGAGTGGTCAGCAGGAGAGTTGGTTATAATCTTTTTCCCTGTGCTGGCTAACTTTGTCGCTTGCATTATCTTAAAACAAACAACAACAAAAAGCTAGTGTGTATTCTAATAACGTTTGATTTCTTGTATGTAAATCCTGTCCTTTTGGGGAAAGTCTTAACACAAATGTTTAAAGACTGTAATCAAGTCACAACCTGTTTCTTGTGGGCTTTCCCTTTATCAGGTTGATTCTGAGGACATAATGACTATGGAGGAGCAGATTTACCTTCTCTTGGAAGCCAAAATTCAATGTGAACTGAATATTAGTGCTGAGCTGCAAGAGGGAGGTAAGGTGTCAGGTTAATTGACTCTTCTAATTTTTGTTCTTTTCCTAAAGAATTTTAAGATATCAAATCCTTCCAAATGTATTGGCCAACAGAAAAGGTAAAGAAACAGACAATGGAAAGTTCTAGCTTGCCATATGCAGTGCTTGCTTAAGGTCACTATTCTTCCATGCATGTAAATACAAACAAGAATGTTTATTTCTTAATATTGAATGAAAGAATTCTTCAGTCTGTGGTCAAACCACACAATGTCTTCAGAACAAATACAAGTCATAAGCCATGTGCCTCTCTTCCATGCAGCGGTAGAATACCTAAAAATTCATTGGCATGATCTCTGGCCGCTGTTGAGTGGCCGTGCACATAAATCCTGGGATTTTAGTCTACGTCAGGACGAGAGAAACGAATGCCCAACATCTACAGAAATGTCATTAAATAATACTTTACTACGGCTGTCCAAAAGAATGTAATTCCACTAGTTGTGAACACTCTGGAATTGTAACATAGGGACTGAAGTGGAGTACTAACAGCAATAAGTAGCTCAAGTGTTTCTTTGCTTCTGTTGTCTACACTATTCTGCATGTGTAGGTTTCTATCTTGGCTCCATTTTAGTTGCTCACAGTTTTACATTTTATAGTCCAGGATGACACATGAAGGTCTATGCCAGGTGCCACAGTAGCAGTTAAGACACAGCTGAGATCCCCACCTAGAATATATGGGGAACCTCTGAGAGGTTGGCAGTGCTGCACAAACTTATCTTGCTGCTCCTGCTGTTAAATACTAATGCTCTTTGAACACCTTAAATGAAAGCTGATTCTCAGGTGTCTGTACAACACAACTACCATGTCCTTTGTTGAAAAGATGAGAAAACTGAGTATTTAACAATTAATCCAAAATGTCAAGCAATTGTCTTATTGTAGCATTTATACAGTGTTCTTCTCTCTTTATTATTTTCTTAATGAGTATGTTTCACAAATGCTCCAGTCTTCCCAGAAATTCTTGATTTGTGTAAGAATTACCCAGGTTCTTGTTTTCTTTTTTGACATTGTTTTTTGTCACTCAGATGACTCTAATGCTGATGATTTCTCCAACCAAAATATGGACTACATAAGTAATTTTGCCTGTATTCTAATGTCTTGCACTGGCAAGAAAGATGCATGTAAGTGTTTTGTACAAGCACAGCACTTTAGAGCATATAACTCTGCTTACATGCAGGACTTGAGCAATTTTCAAAATACTGATGAACTGTAGGGATTTATTGGAACAGTAAATGCTGAAGACTTGAGATATGGAGCAAAGGGATTTGAGGCAGAATAAAGCTTTCTTAATCTTGTTGGTATTCTTCTGGTTTTGGTTAAAATGATTGTCAGAAATAATATAGAGGTGTTAAAGTGTAGTACAAACCACAGTAAATCTACAATAAACCATGCTGCCC
>JAVCKT010127113.1:0-19664 GCA_032273925.1 Rhynchotus rufescens
TCAATTTCCTTCCTGTTACAGAGAATGCTAGGAGACTGATAGGAGGCTTCAATGGGTCTGGAGAAAGCAAGGACTATCTCTATATCCCCTCCCCTTTGCTCAGTATAGTCCCTATCTGTACTGCAGATTTTATTCATATCCTGACAAAGAAGCAAAAAGGTTTCTTACATTACTACCCTGCATAGAGATTATGCATGATTTATATATGATGGCTATATGATACCATTAACATATAGCCATCAGAGTTAAATCATGTCATTTGGAAAACCACTTAATTGTTCATACTATCATTCCTAAAAATCTAGATAATATAGATAATTGTTCTTCTCACTCTCAGTGTATTCTTTTGCATGCTGCCCTTGTTTTCATTAGTATTTACACAACTTTTGAATATTGATTTACCAGTAATGGTGAAAGAAGAGCAATAACTCGCAGATGGAAAATGATAAGATTCACATCAGCTGAGTCTTGAGACACATATGAAACTGTTACCAAGATGATGTGAATATATGATATTTGATTTTCTGAAGGTGGTTTAGGTTAGAAACTGCAAAGTTTTGTGTGCTTTCAGTAAAAAATATAAGATATTTGGTTATGGAGTCCAAAATCTGACATGAAAATTCATTGTTTGAAATGAAGATTAAAGAAAAAAGATATGCTCTTTAGGGGTTTTTTTTGTCTGTTTTTGGTTTTTTTTCATGATTTGGCATATACTACAATTTCACTTTCATCCTCATCTTCCTTCATGATCTTTTTATTTGATAAAAAAATAAAAAGTCCTCCAATTTGACCTGGAAAATTATTAGTAATCTTGCTATTCTTTAAAAATCTTTTCTTAAGAAGTTTTTCTATTTTCCAGACACCTTTATTGTAATTTTTTTCTCTAATGTGGAGCCTAGCACAGGGTTGACAAAAGGAAAACAAAATGACGTAAAAATAGAGAAAAAATATACTTTTATAATCTTAATAATGCTGATAATAACATACACAGAACACCAAGTATGTGCGCACATTGCAATTTTCCGTTCAGACATCTGTTCAGATTTCTATTCACATATTCTGTTCTGTACTCTTTGAGATAGATGCTTAGATTGTATGAATACTTACAGAGGCATTGGTTTGGTTTATCTACATTAGTCTGGCTTATCCGGTTGGCAATGTGGGACTCAACTAGTGCACATTGTATTTTGAGCAGAGACAGGACCAATTGGAAGGGAATACTGGTCATCTCTTTCCTTGGTAAAGTCCAAAATCAAACTTACAGAAATTTTTTATTTGCTGTAACTCTCTGAAATACATTCTTTTTCACGCTTTTTTACTCAATTAAAAATTAAGATGACAAAAATGTTTAAAAACTTATTTACTGTGTTTTAAAGGGATTCTTGCATTCTCTGCATTAAATGAATAAACTACATTCAAGTTTATGTTTAATAATATCACATTTTAGTAAAACTGTAACAATTTTTAAAATAGCTAGCAAAAGAGAAATTATGGTGCAGTTTAAGGATTAATTTTCAATTTAAACAACAATCGACAATGCCTTTATAGTGTAATTTACATTTTATTATCTTACATTCTTATACAACAAAATGTTTCTTTTTTTTTTCCTCCATTCTTTTGTAAGTGCAGTTATTAAAAATCTTTGACAGAGCATTGTGGGGAACTGAAGTACATCCATTTCAATCAGAAAAGTATGAAAACTTGATAAAAAAGAAAAACTATAAATGTGAATTGGCATTATGATACTGTTTCATACCTTGGGATGCTCTTGGAATCCTGAAGCAAATCTGAGTTTCAGAACTTCTGCTGTGAAGAAAAAGCATGTTGAGGCTAAAAAGTGTTTTAGAGAGATATATTATTAGAATCAACAGTTCTGAGCATCTTTAAGGTAAATAAGAGCCCTCATCATAATACTTTATAATGAAAGCATTGGACCTTTGCTAGAAATCTGTGTCCTCTTTTAATCAAGCGTCATGAAGTCATAAAATAAAAGAAGCTATCCACCAAATGGGACTTAATATCCATATTTATTACTAGTCATAGTTGAATAATATACTGGCTCTGCATTTCCATTTTTATTTCTAAACAACAAAAAAGTAAATTGCACATGCTTTCTTTGCCCCTTTAAATATTTTTGGTAAAAAAAGAGCCCTCTACCCTCTAATAAAATTACATTTTATATATATATATTCCTCTAATATATGATAAATACTTATATAAAAGCTTTTTTTTTTTTCCTTTTTTAGAGGAAATTTTCAGTCAAAAGGTAGAAAATGTAAAGAATAAAAATTCATGAGATGTCCAGAATATATGGACATATTTGTACAGTCATATATGTTATTTTAAAAATGAATACATACATCCTTGTATGGTATATCATACATTATACATACATGTTAAAAATTATACATACTATTAAAAATTAGCTTATACACAACCTTTAACTTGCTCTTGACTAGGATAAAATATATCTGTGTTATGAAATATATAGTTTGCTGTAGTAGATCAGATAAGTCATGTGGAAACATTTCTAATAAAAAGTGAACATCTTACAATTATTATTTTGATTTCAGTGAAAACAGAAGCTTAAAAACATGTACATAATATGAAAGTGAAATTATATTTTTAAGCACATTTCAGTGCACTTATTTATAACTGCATACCTAACAGCACATTCAGAAGGCTAGTAGATGAAAATCTTTGTACACGTACCACCTACTTTTTACTCTTCCAATGACTTCAAACACAGGCTAATTTTTACTGTTTACTGAGTGGAGTAGACAAGTACATCTTGCTATCAAATATAACATGCCAGATATGGAAATTTTTGAGCTTCTAAAGTCTTTTATTGGATTTATTTTTTTAACTTAGGGGTGGTATCATGTTTGAAAGGACTGCATCCTCCTTACCTGCCACCTTTTAATGAAGAGTGATGAAATCTTGTTCTGTCTTGTTTGAATTTTGCCTAAGAATTCACCAGGATTTTTGTCTTGCTTCTTTAAGAACATGCCAAAACCATAAATGTTATGAGTCTATTATATCTTCAGATCTAGTAGATACAACCCATACTTCAACTGACCCTCATGAAATACAATGGTCAACCCAAGCTCATTGATTTTTTACATATTCTGATCCTTAATAGGATTTATATACTCTATTCAATATATAAAGAAAAAAAAGTGACTAAATCTTCTAGAGCAACATATTCTTAACAGAAATCTAATTGTATCTCTATAAAAAATGTCAAATACTTTGCTGAAATAATTATTGTGAAAAATGAAAATGATAAACATATATGGGATTCTTTTTTTTTTTCAGCCACTGCCAATTAATTGTCATTACTAGAAATTGTGTGCACACTCAGAACAGTGAATAAATCCCTAAGCTAGGTAATGGCAGCACATTTTAACTAATAAAAGCATTTTTAAGTGAAGACTAGAGGGAAATTAGTGCTGCATAGCATGGTTATTAAAAGAATGTTGAGAAAAATATCTGTATATTTTTCCACACATTTAATAAGGCAATAAAATAATAATGATAAATTGAAGCATAGTTTTCTTTTTCAAATGGAGCACTATTCAAATAGCAATAAACTCTTCTTAAAGCCAAGAAAGTATATTTTAAATGAGTAAACTGTGAGTTTAAAAAGCAGCAGTTATCTGCTGCAGAAATCTCAGCAGCAGAAGAAAGTCAAACTCAAGATCTCTTTCTCTAGTCTCTCTTTTAGGAATACTATTTTTAACCCTTTATGTAAGAGTTGCTTTGGTAATCAAGACTTACGTGGATTTGTGGGAAACATCTCTTCCTATCATCTGTTTCTCCCTTCACTTTTCAAAATGAAAAGATTTTTTTTTTTTGAAAAAAGAAAAGAAATAGAATTATAAGCTTTTTGCTTTTCTTATGATACAGGTTACTAATTTGCTGCTTCTCTTTCTCCATCCATTATAGTAACTTTTTTTTATTAGCAAATAATAATGACAGAGAGCAAATACAGCTGTGTCCGTCACAGGCTGATAAGAAATAAAATATCACCCAAAGTTGCATACCGACATTTGGGACCACTTTTTTTTTCATTTGGGACCACACAGGTTGAGAAGTGTGTTCTCAAAAATCGGAGCTATAACTCACTGGAGAACCTCTTACTGCTTCTCACAGGGGAAATGCAGTCGAACCAGTGTGCGGGAACAGAGCTGTGGGCAGAGGGAGGTCCCTTGGTCCCTCTGGAGAGAGGGCAAAAAATGCATCTTCTCTTCCCATAAAATTGCAACAGTACCTAGGCAGGAATACAATTAATGAGTTTATACTTTTTTTTTTTTAATTTGTTTATTTGTTTATTTCTTCCCACCATACAACATGAGGAAGTGCAGCAGTTTCTACTCAGCTTTACAAATCTCACGTATTATGACAACTATTCAGTTTCTGGATTTCAGAGAGAGATTAATTCCTCTGACTGTTCAGTGCATTCCAGGAAAAAAAGGATTACATACCTAAGCACTACCTTGTTCTGCAGGTCATTAGAGCTTCTTTTGTGGTAGTTAGTATCTTTGCAGCACTCTGTGAGCACATAATGTTTGTGCCGCTTTAACAGCTTGATCCCAGGGAGGTTAAAAATGGTACAAGCTTTAGAGTGAATGTAAGTGAAATGGTATGCAAACATTTCTATTGGAATAGCTCATTTACATTTGATTATTATAGTACAAGAACTTTATAGTAATATAGCAGCATTAACTCTATGTGTACTGACTACATTATAGTGGTTAAAAAAAAATCACATTCACTAAAATCATGTCATAAGAGTGAAAGCAAATACAGAGCCTGGCCCTTAACAAAAAGCATAATAGTCAAAAGGTTAGACAGTCTTCTCACTTCTCTTTATTCGTTCTTTTTTAATACATTTTTTTTTCAATCTAACACCATTTTGTTGTAACTCTCAGCATGCTGTGATTCACTGTATCTGCATTTTGTGCCTTTTGGAAAAAAAGAGGTGAGAATGCAAGCCGATAATTTGGTTCCAAATGACTATTTTTTTTGCAGTCATACCTGGACTGATGATCTGTGTTGGTGGGATGGAAAATCTGTGCAGATCCTGCTTCTTCTCCAGCGTCAAGCAATCAGAGAATAATGGACATAAACTGTCTCAAGATGCAAGTGGTAATTCCATTTGCAAATGCAGTATTTGAGGGAATTATAGGTAGCTGTACAAAAGTTGTGTAAGTATTAGAGCAAAGCCAGGAGAAAGATTAGGAGGGATTGTAGTACATGCTTGAGTTCAGGCTGCACCCACCAGGCAGTGCTGGCAACATAGTTTAGAGCAGCCCTTTTGCTGCTCTAAATTGTATTTGCTTGCCCTTGCTCATATTAAACCTAGGAATAATTCAGATTAAGAAGGTTAAGAGTAGTCTGCTGTGCAAAATAAAAGCTTCTTCATTCTTTTGATTTGTGACCCGCCAAATGTGACAGCCAGAGTCATAAGATAGCCAGTTTCCACAAGATAGGTGTAAATTTGGTGAATCAAGGTGGAATAAAATGTCACACTCCTGCATTTCAGTAATCACAGTTCCATTGCTGGCACACAGCAATGTGTGTAATATTGGAGGTGAACCTCCTCAGAGTGAGACTGTACACTTTGGGAGAATTTCACCTACTTACTTCCCCTGTTCGTCACCTCACTGTATCAGTTCTATTGCTATTTTATTAATAGACCAAGATTTAAATTTAAATTTTAATTTTGATTTTAGGATTGCAACCAATTGCCTGTGAATGTGGTTGTCAAAATGTTTCTATGGCATATGATTTTAGCTAAGAGCAGATACTACCTGAAGAAAGATGTCAAGGCTCAGCAATATTATTTGAATACTCAATTCTGCTTGAATTTGGACCTTTCCAAAGCTGTGGGTTTTTTTTTCTTTTTGTGTATATTTTTTCCTGCAGTAACAACATAGAGTTATCACAAAAGAGTACTTTTTTTTTCTTCTTCATAAATATTACCATTAATCACTCAGTCCTGTGGTTGCATGAATATTTAGGAACATTTTTAGGAGCATTTTAGGAAGCATTTTTTAGGAGACTGACATATCTGAAAACCATTATAAACTTTAACTTTCTATCATTAATGATGTGCAAGAAGAATATTGTTTGTGACAAGAAGATGAAGAATATTCATGACAAGTTCTGCTTGAAGAACAACCACTGCTGATAGGACAAACCTCCCTGCCCTTTTCTGGTATTTGGCATGCATGTTGCTTTGACTTTTTGTCATAGCCAGGTGTCAACCATTTGGCTGCCTCCCAGTTTCTACTAGCAGTTTTCTCTTTTTGGATGTCAGCTCCTCAGAAAAATTTCCTGGATGCTTAACTCCTCATCAGAGAGGAGGAAAAAAAGGTATGTGAGACATAAGTAACCCAGGTCATGTGCTGTGTTTATCGGGCCAGCAAGCAGATGCTTCTCAACCACCTTGTTAATGCCTTGCTAATGAGCTTATTCTTGGAGCTAGGCTTCAAAGAGAGGACAGGAGCATGAGAGAACTTGGGCAGAATGGTTACAGCAACATTTTGGTCTGTTGTGCATGAGAGACTAGGCAGAGCAGTAAGGCTTTTAATAGCAGTTTATACTAAAACAGCTCCGTGGCTACTCTCCTGAGCATACAACTAATGGTCAGGTTAAAAAAAGCTAAGATTAGTCCATAGCAGCAGCACCTGTCATTTCTCCTTTCACATCTTGATGAGACATTAATTAAGACTTTTAACTATTTTGTTTTGTACATCCCTCCTTCAGTTTTCCATATATATGGCCAGACTTGTCCCCGACATGTAGTATGAAGTTATACAGAAAAGTACTTAATTGTAATTATTCTGAATTTTGCACAACAAAATATAAAATTATAAGAGATGAAAGCACAAATCAATTACCTCATACTGCAAATATGCAAATAATGTAGGGAGGGTGCATCTTCCATGGAGCATGAAATAGGGAGATTACTTTGGAAATGAATTGGAGTCTTTCTGACTTCTGCAAAAGAGTCAAGCCCTAAAGCTTTTTTTTTTTCTTCTTCTTCTTCTTTTTATTTTTTTCCTCCCCTCCATTTTCTGGCTATTTTTTTTTTTTTCAAAAATTAATGTAAGTTTAGCATAGGAAGATGAGAAGATAGCATAAGAAGATGAAAAAATGTTATCTAGAGGGAAGAGGAAAATTGGAAGGGAGCACTGAATTTTAGGATTTATCATGTTTCCAGGAAGCATGCTCAGATCTATAATCTGCATAGAATTGTTGCCTCAGTATAAGACAGTTACAGTCTTCCTTGTTTCTTTTTTTTTCCCCTTATATTTTCTTCACGTGTATTTTAACCAAATATTTTTGCATGTGTGTTGAGCCTGCCACAGTTGATTTGTCTGATTTTTACACAAATTAAATACATGATGTTTTCCTAGTCACTAACTAGCAGAGTTAAACAAAACAAGTATGTATGGTAGAGGATTCATATCATTAACAGATTGTGTGTTCAAGAAACTACTGAACTTTGAGATAGTTTTTATCTTCCTCTGGGTTCCATAGAATAAATAATAAAGTGCAGTTAAATTATAATGCACAACTAGAGTTCTGAAATGCAGTTGCTGTTTATATAGTAAAACATACATTTTTTTTATATATATATATATAAATATACACTCTTTTTTTTTTCTACATTTATGTAATTTTTTTACCTCAATAAAACACATACATTTACACAGCACCTTTTACGTGAGCGCCTTTTATAAAGATGTGTGCCTTTTATGAAAGGATTCCTGCCTTTTTTTTTTCTACAATAACAACACTATTCTTATTTCTTTTACAGTGAAAGAGGTCTTCATTGCACCACACTTCTGAAAAGTATAAGTCCACTGCTCTGATCCTGAGGACTTTTGCAAGCGGTGTAGTAGTTTTTCACCTGGAAAAGCATCTGCTTCCTAAGGAGACAGGAGGAACTGTTCCATTACTGAAAACAATAGTATTGTTTAGAACTTGCAATTTTTGCCTGTTTACATAGAAGATATTTATCCAAAATGAAATTTTCTACCTACCTCACTGTATGACGTCCAACATCAAGTTTTTAGTTCCCAAACATACCAATTTGAAAAAAAAAAAATCAATATTTTACCCAAGTGAAGTAGAAATATTTTTAAAATAGAGGAAGACATATATATTTTTCTTCTTTTTGAGGAAAACTCAGAGTATGTTGTAATATTATTACAATGAACTACTAGAAAGCTTCATAACTCTATAGAGTAGATGTTATCAAGGGAGCAGCACTGCAGATCAGAAATGAAGACTCCTAGAGGAAAAGACCTAATAATAAGTAAAAACTGCAGGCAGGAGTTCAACTGAACTCTGAGTTGAATATTTGTCAGTCATGGCTACAGAATAATAATAAAAAAAGTCTCTTTGATTCTCTCTGATTGATATCTCCAATGGAGAAAGTGGAAAAATATTTTTGCAGAGATTTAGCACATAGCTCACAGTTCTTGCACCTGTAACTCCGCTAAGTGTAATCAGTGTAAAGTTCAAATGTTCTGCTTTATTTTACTCATTGGTTTTGACAAACAGTGATGTCTGTCCATAGTCTGCCTGTATGATGGATATAAAGCATAAATCATGTTATCTTGTGCTAAAGTATGCCTTGCCATAAGTTCTTTTCTATGATGGGAATTACACCCCCAGGGATAAACAGAGAGCTTACATTATTTTAGCTCCTATTTATATCAGTCATTTGAGAACTTCACTGTTCAAGCAGCCCCAGAATGAGTATACAAGAATGGCAGCATGAAATAATAATTGAATTTATTCTTGCTAATGAATACTTATTTCTTTGTGGCTGCAGGGGCAAATGCAGGCAATGGTAATTTTTTTGAAATATCCGGACATAATTTATCTGTCAGAATTCACCTTTACAGTACCTTCACATTTGCATAGATGTGCAGTTGGCTGTTAACCATTATACAACCAATGAATGGATGATTCCTTAATGAGAAAGAGGTTAAAACATTAAATTACAATATATAGAATTAATTATACATTTTCCTAATTAATCTGCTCTAAAACTTTCAGATATTACAGCTGTTTTTAATATTTGTGTATAGTGTAAAAATATTATAGCCGGTATGATTCAGTATGACTCTTTTATCCTCCACTTAATTAATTTTTAAGATAAAACTGCAGTGTGCTATTTACAATTTTCTTTGGTCTTAGTACACAAGATATAATCATATATCTTATTGTGTGTATGCCATGCATGTTTTCTTTGCATAAGGATAATAAAGGAGTTATTCTATATTTTACTTTGTGTGCAAAATATTATAAATTTTAAACATCATCCACCGTCATTAAGATAAATTATTCAGAATTCTTCACCCAGAGAATGTATATTACTCTAAATAAAAGACAGAATTGCACAAGAGGATGGCAGTAGAAACAGTAATTCTCAATTGTCGCAATGTAATTTTCCACTTTGCATCTGAAGGCAAGAGATTAAAGCAAGGGCCTGACCCTGGAGTCCTAGTTTTGTTTTGAAATCAGGAGATTACATCAAAATCCCAGCCCGTATTTCAAGGGAAGTTTCCAGCCTTCATGTGGAGAAAAGCTTAACAGTGTGAACTGGTGGTGCCTGGACCAGCAATGCTCACCTGAGTGTGCAGAGCTGCAAACAACTGCAATAGCCATAGGTGTGAGGGAAGACGTATGGTGAAATGAGGGCTTAGCTCTCTGGTCACGATAAATATCAAGCTCACACTGAGCTTGGCACTGATGGCTAGTACTGTGAAAAGTCAGTTCCCGTGTTTGAATGATAAGTAGCTGACCAATGAGCTTCATGTTTTGTGTAAAATCATCACGATGGTGTGGGGGATTGTTCTGCTTTGTTCTTGATTTCTTTCTTTTTTTCTTCTTCTTTTTTTTTTTTTTTCCTTCCCTAATATGGTATTCAATTCAGTCTTCTGTGGTCTGTCGGTGCCGTAAAATCTAGGGCTCTAAAACTTGATTAGATTGCAGTGCTGTGGTGCTGCCCCATTCATGTGAGACATTTGAGTTGTCCTGATGCTTGAGTAAACAGAGCCTCTCTAGGGCATTTATTGTTTTCCCGATAGGCAGAAGGCTGATGTGAGGACAGAAAGACTATTGAAGAGAAAAAAAAAATCAATTTTTTTCCTGTGTTTAGCATCAAAGAAGTGACTTTGATAAAAACTTATGAAAAACAGAGATAAAACATTTTTTTAAAAAGCAGACAACACACCATCTCACTCCAAACTTACACAGAGAGCTTGGATGTGGGATGGAGGACATTATCAGGAGGGACAGGAAGGGGACAAGACTTTACAGCAGTTAAGGAGGAAGGAACACAAGCAAGCCAAAAATACTCCTGGAACAGTATAGTGGCTCAGTTTCAATGAAGGTAAGGGCTATAAGAGACTACTTTATGGCTTGATCTTTGGGCTGGAAGGCAGGTAGAGCTGTAGCAAGGGTCCCACTGGAATTGTGAATGCTTTCCTTCACAAAACTTCAACAGTACATCAAAATTTAGAGATACTAGAATTCTGAGGTGTGCCTGCTCGCCTCTTCTGTTATGTATAGAGACATTAAATAATACTAATAATAATAGTTTTAGCCTTAACATATCCAAAAGCAAACGAGACTTTTGAGTGTTTGGCTTTAATTTCAATAAGATTTGAGTCTTTAGAAATCATCAGCTCCTCTGAATGCCTGAACACAATTGTATTGTAGTTGCAATATACAAACATGAAGAAAAAGACAGGCATTTGCAGAATTATCAATATATATTTTAAATCCTTATTGGAATATATTTTACTATATTTTTGGAAAATGCAGCTTATAGTTCATTCAGGAATTAGCATTAAAGAACAGGAGAGAAGACAGGCAAAACATTTACATGAAGACAAAGTTTTACTTGTTTTGTGTAGTTTTGTATATTCTCTATACTATAAGAAAGCATTTTCCTTAATTACATTTATAATAATTCAGAAGTTTCTCTTCACAATGAATTATGTATTTGTATATTATACTAAGAAAACATTACTTTATGGATAATACTGTGATTTCAGGAATTAGGCCATTTTAGCCAGTCAGAATTTAGAAAATAATAGACTAGAAACAGACTATGTCAATTTCCTAGCCTCTTTTGGGCTGAAGA
Source organism: Rhynchotus rufescens (assembly GCA_032273925.1). NCBI lineage: Eukaryota > Metazoa > Chordata > Aves > Tinamiformes > Tinamidae > Rhynchotus > Rhynchotus rufescens. The sequence goes on from JAVCKT010127113.1 coordinate 11,177, forward strand.
CTGCAGAGAATGATTCTACTGCTACATAAGTGTTTAAGACAAGGGGGGTTAAATAACGTTTGAAGGTGCTTATGCCTTTTCCTTGACTACTGATGTAGTTGATCAGCAGCTTAGGCAAGTAATCTAACTTTTAAGTAGCTAAAGTTGATGAAATGAAGCTGGACTTTTGCACTTTAATGAAGCCACTAATTGAAATGTAAGACTCTTTTATCTTTTTACTGGGAATCTTCTTTGATTTCAGTGACTATTCCAGTGATTATCAAAATGATGACATTTTGTACATTTACCATGTAACGGTGTAAGTAAAAATAAACAGAAAAAGCCTAAAATCAAACAAAAAATCAGAAAGAAAAGAACAGATAAAGCTGTTCAATGTCCTACACTACTGTAAGAAGGAGGTGGCAGAAAAGGACTTGGGATTTCCTGTTTTAAAGAATGTCATGGCTATTATAGCCCATGTGCTATAGCCATATGCCATGCTTTTAAATTAGTGAAATTTTTTACCCAAAAAACAGATTTTTTTTTGTGCTGAAGGGACAACAGAAAAAAATAGTTTTCAAAAATAATTGACAATAGATTTCCAATGACCACTATTTGGAAAACAGATTTTCAAGAAATATCAGATTTTATACAGATTCAGTGAAGTTTCTGACGATCAAACTCACCTTATACTAGACATACCTACAATAAATCTCTTGCTATGAATTCCAAAGTTCATTATAAACTGGGAATTATACTATGCTTAACTTTTACTTGGTGCTTTTAATGTTGAGATTTCACTGTGATACAAATAATATACTCCAAATCTTTATAAACACAGAATTTCAGTACAGAGCTCTTACTGATAAATTAAAATTAATGATGAGTTCATTTTCTATAAGGAAATGTTACAATATTTTTGCAGAGTACCATGAATTTACATAATTTATCTGCACAGCTTAAACTAATTTCTCACGTATCACTAATTTCAATAATAAGAAAGAAAAGAATCCTTTACAAATAAAATTGTATTTTTTTTATTTTTGTAGCAATTATGAACTTAATTTTACCTGCTCAGATTGGTGGAATTTGAAAATACAATGCATGTGCCACGTGCTTGTTCTGAGTAAAATAGACTAAACAAACCATACAATTGGGAGGAGGGAGCGAGGGGCTTTGCTTTTGTCTCATTTTGCCTTATTTCTTTTTAAAAAGAAGAGACTAGTTTAATGCTCATCTAAAAAGCTGCCATACAGAATGGCATGGTAAAGGTGCCTACCCATTGCTGCTGAGCCTGACTTATCTGAGTTAGAAATATATCTTTCTTTCTTTTTTTTCTTCTTTTCTCTCTTTTTTTTTCCTTCTTCCATTAAAGTTGAAAAATTACCTAGGTAGGCATCTTCCCAGGTGCGTAGCTGATCTCCTGTGGCCTGAGCAATGCAGTCGCCTTGCTCGTATTAGGCATCTTACAGCTTCAGGTTATCAAGCATTTTCCTCCCTGAAGGCAGTCGTAAGGCAGTCAAAGGTGATGGTTAGGTGTAAACCTAGGCTGAGAGGTTTAATTTCAATTCCATTAGCTTTGCCATCTGTTTCATCTCAGGAATACAAGGTGCTGACAGATGGGAATTCTGCTCTTGAGTTCCTGCTGCTGAACACAGAGCCCTCGGCTAATTCACTTATGGCCATTCATGATCAAATTAAGGATGAGACCCTTCTATTCCTCACACATACCTAGACAGCAAAGTCCTACCTAGGTAGGATCTAAGATATGTCCTTGCACTGCCTCACTCCAAAGAGAATTTTTTTTTTTTTTCTGCATATCTGACCATACCACTCCAAAACTAGATTATGCTGAATGTCTTTCCCATCCAGTTCAATGTCCAAGTGAGAGATTTGACTGGTTCAGCTTGCAATGTACAATCTTCCTGATGCAACTGGAGGTATTCGACTAACTGAGGATTTTTACTTTTTAGTTGTTAGTTTCTCATGGGCATTGCCACAGAGGAATAAGCTGAATGACTTGAAGCAAAGCACTACTAAACCAGTGTGTGAGTTATGGTTAATGTGGCCAAGAGGCTTGTCTCAGCAGAGCAGTAGCTAAACACATGAACTTGATAGTTCTAGATAGATTCATCTATACAAATGAATATATGCCTTATGGACATGTACAAAGGAATGAGATTTTTTTTTATTATTTTTTTTAAACTTCTTCTCTTATATCCAGTAAATAGAAGCAAATACATCCCAGAAACAACTTCATGCTAAAGTAGTCATCTAGATACAGATAAATCATGCTATTTCCCTGCACTGACATCAAAAATGCTCTTATCAGAGTAAAATAGTCCTGCACATTACATGAAAGCTTGTACTATTTTTCAGATTACTGCTAACATCAGCTTGAGACCATCATGTAGTTCCATATGTACATTGCATAAATTACTTTGCCTGTATGGACTCCAGCTGAAGAGCATACAAGAGAACAAAAAACCTGCCTCCCTCAGACTGTATTTGCTTGGACTTCTTCAGTGCTGTGTTCACTAACTCATTGCTGCACTAGCTTCAAAATTAATCACTGTTAATCACTGTTGCTGCAGTTCTTAATTTCCTTTCCAGGCTGCTTACAACACAGATATTAGTGTTTGGTACATATATGAGTTGCACTTCTGTCTCTCTCTTTTTTTTTTTTTTTTTCCCTCACTTCAATAAGAAATCAAACGTTTTCTTCCAGGTCAGAAAGCCAGGAACATTTCAAGTGACTTCTTCAGCGTTTTCTTTTTCTGTATCTTTCCACTGGAGGAAGAGCACAATTTGAAATCCTCATACCATAGACCACTTTTGCCAGAAGATTCTTCTTGGAAAACTAGATTGTGTTATCTTTGATTCTTTGCAAACAAGACTGCTTTGCAAGCTATTTTTTTTGTGTCATTTTTTCTAGATGTAACTTTTGGAGCAATTTTTCAAATGTATTTTACAAGATTCATACAAATTTCTCACTATAACAGGTTGGACATTGCTTCTGTCTGAAGATTTCAGTGAATTCAGGTCTACTCCATTTCTTAAAATCTGTAGGTTAGACCTTTTATTTATTTGTTTGTTTGTTTATTTTTTAGCTTTTCAAGCATCTCCCTTGCCCCTCTCTTATCATTTCATTTGAGCTGATTCACCTCTGATAAACATAGCAGATTATTAGTCCAGGTGAGGACTAAAGCATTTACTGATTTATGTGAATCGTTTCTGAAAATTGTTCCTTTCACTAAGCCAGGGTCTGAGGATAATTTCTTAAAATGTTTCTTGTTCTTTAAGGATTTCATCTGCTCTTTGGCAGTTTTTTCAGAGGAATAAAATAACCTCAGCTAGATTTCTCAAAGCAATCGCAGCGTTTCATATTATCTTATTACATGAGTGAGTTATCTCCTTGTTGTCACAAGGAACTGGAGGCACAGAAGTGAAGTACAACATTGACATTCATGCTTCTGGATTTTGGAACAGAACTGGAATATGGTCATAGCCAGGGAACAGAGGTATTCCTTGTATATACAATATGTCACATGAGTAATGTGCAACAGTACTTGGTTGATCATCAGTCTTTCGTGTCTCACAGGGAGCACACATATATTTTATATAAAGGCATTTTCTGTTCTCTTTAACTATGTTGATACACTTTGCATTAACTTTCAGTTCTTCAGCTCAACAGTATCAAAATCCATAGCCCACTTTCTTCTACTGTGTCCTTGAAAAGCCTTTTTTCTTGTCTTCTCCCTTTCTTCCTCCCCCGTATTTTTGCTCTTATTCAATTTTCAGCTTATACCTCCTCAGAGTCAATGAAGCAAAGACATCCTGTAGCATCCTGCACTGAAGTCTGTAGGAGCAAATAATTTCACAGACAAGTTAATTCAATAAAGACAGCATTATGTACATGCAAAGATGATTATAAGCTATGGATTAACTACTACTGGGTCATAGTAATGACTGGCTTTTGGTAACCCAAAGAGTCATAAAGAACAAAACATTTGGAGTTTACCACAGAGGACATATAGTTTCACAGGATATAAAAAGCATTTGAGTCTTCACAGCAGAGAGCATAGAGGAGGCAATACCCACTCCTGGCTGAGGATGGATGAGAGGTGTGAATTTTCAAACTCCTGAACTTTACTGGTAGTGGTCTGGATGTTGACAGAGACCTCCTCTTGAGAGCTCTTGAGAAATGGTGCAGAGATGGTGTATTCTGAAAGGAAAAAGTAACACGGGGGAGAGCAGGTAGTCAAAGATTCAGAGGAGATTAGAGCCAAGTCAAGAGTAGATAATACGTATCTGCTTACTGCAAGGTATTTCTAGTGTGCAGTTCAGAACCCCTGGGGTTTCAGCTCTGTCATTTGCAGAGCACTTTGCCATCTGCACAGCAAATGGTGTGAAAAGGTGTTTAATTCAAAGTGGCAATCATATAAAACAGTGAGTAAAGGACAGACTCAACAAGAGGGAATAGCTAGTTAAAAAGTTTTAAAACAGTTGATTAACGTTAAATCCACCTTGAAATTTTATTTGGTGCTGAGCTCTCTAAATCATTTGTAATCCCTCTCAGAAAAGCTTCATCCAACAATACTAATGTTCAGAAGTTTCCTTTGATTTTATTCCTTTATCACACTCAAAATAAGAAAGTAATTGAAATAGTAACTCCGTTCATATGTAATCTTATATAGAGCAGGTTTCTTTTTCAAATGTATTTTGACATATAATATTAAAAGTGAGAACAGTAGTATTAATTTCTGTCCAAAGGAATAAATGGAAGCAGCCTGCTTTGTCTATACAGCATATTGAATCACTGGGGTGTAATAGGCATCACTGAGTATATCTCACTGTATTTACTATAGATTCCTAAATGGTATTGTTCAAGACTAAAGTAGACATTAAAAATAAAAGTGTGCACTATTTAGGAATTTAAATCTGAAAATATTCTCCAGTCTCTTGCATAAAATTAAGCTATATAATATTTTGCATATTGTGAAATTATCTAGCACTTCATGTTTAGAATGTTTTATTTACTTGAATCAAAATTTTAATGTTGCATTAATATGTCTCTCTTCATATTTTCCACATTATTCTTCATTATGCTTCGCTGCATTATAGCTTCAAGTTTTCTGCATCATTATAGAATTTTAAAGTTATTACTTCTAGGACTAACTGAAGTTTTTGTTAGCAAGTGTGTTATTTATACACCTACTCTGACTTTTTTTTAATATCCTAATTTGTAGGAGCACTAATAAGCTTCTGTGTGTTAACTGGAATCCTGTTACAACTGTATGATACAAATGATCAGAAATTAAACCAAAAAAACGTAATTCCTGGAGAAATTATGACATATTAAAATCACAGTTTTCACATTTTCACAGAATGGTTGAAATTGGAAAGGAACTCTGCTGATTATCTAGTTCAACCCCCGTGCTCAGGCATGGTAGCCTAGAGCACATCGCGCAGGACTATGTCCAGATGGCTATTAAATCTCTTCAAGGATGGAGACTCCATAGCTTTTTGGGATAATATGGAACAGTGCTCAGTTGCCCTCACAGGAAAAATGAGAAGGTTTTCCTTAGATTCAGATGGAGCTTCCTGTGCTTCAGTTTGTGCCCGTTGCCTCTTGTCCCATAACTGAACACCACTGACAAAAGCCTGGCTCCATTCTCTCTACACCATCCATTCTAAACACACTGATATCCAAAATTTCAATTAGCTATGAACTGAAAAAAATACATTTTCAAAACTTCCTCCAGAACGCAATTAGTAAAAAGACCAATTTGGAAATGTCACATTTACTGTCAAGGTTACATAATTACTGACAAAAATTGAATTTATAAGCTTGAAATTGCTCTATACAGAAAGAAAATGAAATGTTCTATTTATGTAAAGTTTTATGTTGAAGAATACATGGCAAGTAAAACACAAATGCCTTTTTAGACACCTTAATTTCTGGAAAAAAAGAGTTCCACTGACAGAAAGGTGCTTGTCTTAAACCATAGTTTTTTTATTAAATGCCTAAATACATATTTTGAAACTTAAATTCACATGCCCAAGCTATAAAATCTTGATTCCTTGGTTATCAGTGCTATTGAGCACTTTTTTATAAAGCCCATAAACCTGCTATTCTGTTGTTTGTGATTATGCAGCACATACTTCATAGTGAATAGAATGCAATAGGTCCTATATATTTTTTCATCTTTTGTAAAAATTTGTAAGAGAAGAAAATCTTGATAATAGATAAACAATTTGCACAATTAGCATTTTTTTCTTTTTCATATAGAGCTATAGATTGGCCATGAAAATGAGGTTACCAGGAAATGTACAGGACAACCACAGAACATAATTTTCCATGTGAACGCTAGCTGATGTATTCCTGTGGATTTTTCTCACTTTGTATTCATTGCTGACACTTACTCATGATCTCAACAGGAACCTTGACTAGGTTACCATCCAAACATTTCCATTGAATATTTTTGTAGGGGAAAAAATTCTTTACTTTCTACCTCTTAGACACACTCCTCACCCTTATGAAGCATTTAGTCCCTGGTGCTAAGTGGCTCTAAATCTGAGATAAAGTCACCAGAGCATGTCTACACATTAAAAATGCTTGAGGTAGACTTCAGTGCTGTATGGAACAACTTGTATTTCACCTAAGGTATTTATTTGATCTTTCAGGGGCATCTGAATGTATGAGACCATTTGCTCCTTCTTGCTAAGATTGCTTTGTAAATCATGTACTTTCTTTTGAGAGGTTTTATAAGCCATTTGTGGGGTAGAAGTGAGGAGTCAATAAAATAGTGCAACTACTTATCTATCTGATATATGGAAGGGCAAATTGACTGAAATTCTTGGACTGATGCAAAGGGGTATAAAACATGTGAATACAAGCTGGTCTTGAAAATCTACTCAGGTCAGCTATCTAGGTTCACAAATTCTAATTAGAAGTGTGAATCTAGGTGCTCTGAGTTCTGCAATTCCAATCTGTTCATCCTGAAATCTGGCACTGGGCCTGATTTATTTCAGTAGCGTACATTTGTATGTATAGCTGATAACCAGGCTATAAGTTGTTTAAGGTGGGTGCTTGCTTTCTGCTTTACCTCCACTTTAGAAGTGACTATACAATTTAACATATCAGAAATCGGTATATTTTCTGGGGGTAGATTAAGGGTTCAATTCTTCGGCAAATCCACGCATTTTGAGGAAGCAGAACCCCTCAGAAGTCTTCATTACTCTAGAAAATGCAAGAACTACCTTGCCCAATGAAACACTGATCTTCCACTATGAAGGAGAGCTGCTTTTATACTACAAATTAGAAGCCATGCTGTGTGTTTGCTTGGAGGTACTTATTTCTTACAAAAAAAAATAGCAAGGATTTTTAATGTACGTCTGGTTCTTTTCATGGCATGCTATAAATCAGCTTCCTATACAGTGCTATGTAGTTCCATTTTTGGAAAACATTTTGCTGTTTGTACTTTGTGAAATGAGTGTAGTGGGACACATTACACCTGATTTATCCTATTTGTCTACACATACTAAGCAGAATAGGTCGGTGACCTGAACAACATATCTGATATTTACATGAAACGTGTATCCTGTCTTTTGAAGACAGTTTTGAAGGAATGGGTCTTTGTTCAACAAAATAAAATAACTATCTTGGAATATATTAGGCATGTGAAATTATACGACAGTCTTAAGATGTAAGTTCAGAGCAAAACAAGAGAAAATCCTCATCTGCAAATAGAATGGTCTTAATCCAGTAGAACTGAATGACATTTCAACTTTTCATAAATCTGTTGATTTAGTTGGTTTCTACCTTTGAATCTATTTTTTACCTAGACCATCTTAGATGTCTGACTTACAGCAGTACTATTAGAATTTCTGAGATGATGAAAGGTCTTTCATGTTGAGGTATGCTAGAACATATTAATGACAGCAGTGTAAGAGACCACCTAGAAACCAGGGTAGAAGAGGATCAGTAGAATAGCAAAGATAGCTCCAGTCATAAAATTTAGCATACGCTCTTTCTGTCGGATAAGACTTGTAATAAAGTGTTGCTATATAAACATTTATAAAACACAGAAAAAGCACAGTTGCTGAATGCCTCCTTTGCTTTGGTGTTTGCCAAGGGCAGCCCTCTAGAATCCCAGGCCCTAGAGACAAGAAAAGAGAACTGGAGAGAGGAAGATTTGCCCTAGCTAGAGGAAGAGTGGGTCAGAGAGCACCTAAGGAAACTTGACACCCACAAATCCATGGGCCCTGATGGGATGCATCCCAGAGAATTGTGTGAACTGGTGGATGTCATAGCCAAACTGATCGTCATCATCTTCGGAAGGTCCTGGAGAATGGGGGAGGGGCTGGAGGTCTGAAAGAAAGCCAACATCACTCCAGTCTTCAAAAAGGGCAAGAATGAGGAGCCAGGTAACTACAGGCCAGTGAGCCTCACCTCCATCCCCGGAAAAGTGATGGAACAGCTCATCCTGGCTGCTGTCTCCAGACA
>JAVCKT010127122.1:0-11103 GCA_032273925.1 Rhynchotus rufescens
CCCCGGCCGCTCTCACCGCGCTCCGCTCCCGCCGCCGCCGCTCCGCAGCGCGGCCCGCACGGCTCCGCGCTTAAATCCCGCCTGCCGCGGGGGCGGCGGCCGCGCGGCCCTTCCGCGCTCCGCCCGGCTGCGATACCCGATGGAGGGCGCGGAGCTCGGCGCCCCGGGCTGCCCTTGGGCTCCGCGTTCCCCCCGGGGCTCGTGGCCGCCTGCGAGGCCGCGTCTCGAGCGGCGCGAAGGGGCCTCTTGTCGCAGCGGCTCCCGAGGGGTCTGCGGATGCACGGGCTGCCTGCCGGACTGGGTGCTGCCGTACACTGCTGGCAACAAGGGGCCTGAATTGGGGGGAAATCCGGCAGAATTTAGGTGCTGAAACCTCAAATCTGCTCAGCTTTCATCTCACCTCCCAGCTTAAGCCCTCCTGTGCTTTACGTTTTGCTTGAAAACAAAAATATTTTGCTCGTTTTCCTTTTAACCCTGTGGTATTAGGAGGAGTCTCCTAAGGATGGGCAAAAAGATAGCAGAGAGCTGGTCTGGGCAGGCTGCTTTTCTGCTGCTCTGCACGACATCCAGTAGAGACCTACTGAGTGAGAGACTAACGATGGCTAAAGAAATATTGTTGTGCTTTACCATAAGGCTGTTTAAAGCCTTAATTCCAAATAACCTGCAATCAGGAGTCATGAGCTCTTGTCTCCTGGTGCAGGTGGAGAAATGCAAAGAGATGGGGGCAAACGTGGTCCAGCGTGGTCATATGAAAGTCAGGTGGCCCACGCAGTCAGGCCTGGGTAAACAGGCCTGCTGTTCTGGCACGGACCGGTGTCTTTGGAGCATGGGAGGCCATAAAGGGCCCAGGAAGGAATGCGGACCGGTTCAAAGGCCACCTGTAACTGCAGTTACCAAAATTGCTGTTTGAACGTTTGAATACGTTTTAATGATGCTTTTAAAATGCTCTTTCCTCATTTAACATCTTTAAAAGGCCCTTACACAAACATAGCAGCATCGGCGGCAATGGAGCAATCAGGGTATGGGCTGGATTGTTTTACGTAGTTTTGTTCCTAGATGGCACAATAGGAACGTTGTCTCCTCCTGCTGTGGCTGTTTTTGTGATGTGAGCTGCAGAACTGATGCTTGCTTAGTCTTTGATCCTAAAAATATTTATGCAGAGACTTGATTTTAAACCTGCAAGTAGGCCTATCCCATTTTGGAGAGTAGACATTTCATTGGTGTTAGAGAGCACTAAAAAGAGTCCGAATGTTGTATGTGCAAAGAGTTTAACCTGAGAAAACTGATGACAATGGCTGGGGATATCACTTGCGCCAGTGCCCTTAAATATTCACAGGAATAACATTGAACAAATATAGGTGCCCTTGCTGTGCAGCTTCATCTGCTAGAGGATATTCTGCAAAAACTGGTTTATGAGTGACTTTCCCCAGGTTCATTTCCACCCCTCTCATCTGTTCCTGACTTTCCTCCGTCCTGCTGAGGTTTCTGTTAGAGACACTGTATAGGCCAATGTATAGGGAACAAGAGTTCAGTGTAAATGAATACTTCACGCTGATTCAAATGTTAGCTTATCGGATGGGAAAGGATTTGCCTTGCAAGGAATTCACTTTTTGCTACTAATCCAAGTCATTTGCCTTAGGATGAGACACAGCTGTAGCTGCCTGCACGGAGCCATGCTAGCGTTTCCCGGAGAAGGAGGAACCTTGCGGAGGAGGGTGGTCAGAACTGCCTTCCCATTAAATCCAGGACTAATCCTTGTGTGAAAAGCAGGGAGGGTTCATATGGGGAAGGCAGAGGGTTGGCTGCTCTCTGTGTCCTTGCTGAGAGGAGGCAGCTCTAGGACCTGATGCCTGCTCTTGCTCCATGGGCCCTTGACCTAGCTGCTCGGAGGCATCTCCTCCTGCGGGAGCTGCTGGAAGAAATGGAAAGGAAGAAAGGAAAGGAAGAAAAAAGGAAAGAGAGTAGGAAAAAAAAGGTGAAATTTTGGCTTTTCTGTAAGTCCAGCTGGAGCCGCCAGAGTTTGAAACGAAATGAAAGACTTAACGTGTCCTTCACAAGGGAGCCTGACACCTCACGGTGCTTTAAGAACAGATTTGTAGCATAGAAGAGACATAACCAAGTGTGCTGCATCTTGGCTGTTGCCTTCCTTGCTCCAGGCCTGTCAGAGCCCCAGACTTCTGTAAAAATCCTGCATTTGTCACGGTCGAAGTCATCACAGAATTATTATTTTTATCAAGCATGTAACAATAACACAGGTTGTTTCTTTTTCTCCTGAGGGCTGATGCTCTGGGAGATCTGTTTCCTTCTCTGTTTCACCCCTGGGGACTTGTGTTAATTATTACTGGGGTTTTGAATGTTGACTTTGGCTCCTGCAGGAACCATCCAGGAGATTACCCCCTTGAGACAGGAATAAAACTTCTGACCTGCTGTAAAGACGAATGTAGTGTTTGTAAAATGAAAAGTGGAGTCTTTGGATGTTTCATGAGTCTCCAGGCTCTGTCACACCCAGTAATACAAACACTTGCCAAGAGGCAAGTTTTCCCTCTAAGTCCAGTCAGCGAGCGGCTGAGTCGCGTGCCACAACAGAGTGGCTCTTGTCAATGTGAGTGTTAATCCTCTTCCCTCTTACAAGCTCCTGCATTTGGCTTTGCCTGCATGACTGAGGTAACGTTGGATTTAAGCCTGAATCCTTTGGTTTTGGCTAGTTGTTTTGTGTATGTGGGCAGGCTTCGTCCTCTCAGAAGTGCAAACCACCTGGCTTGAGACTGGTTCTTGGGAATTAGAGCAGCTCTTTGAAGACACAAAGGGAAGAAGCTCTAAAAATAAAGCCCTTCATTTGTTAGTGGGTTCTATTTGTGTTATAATCAATGTGTGCATTTGGTGTTTGCAAATTTTGCGTGTAAAATATTTCCTAAGGCATCTGCAAGTGCCTAGCTGGGCCTGTTAGCAGTACAGCTGTGTGCCGTGGGTGAACAACCTCTCACTCACCCTCAGGGGCTGAAAATTCACGTGTCCCCCACGAAATCTTAATTCTTATTAACTCTAAATGCAGCTGTGACTGCTCTGGCCCATTTGCCCTCCTGGTGAGCCTGCCTGGGTGCAGTTCCTTTGGACTCGAGGCAGGAGAAGGTTCATGGGCAAGTGTTGGAAATGCTCTCGCACAGGGAACTGCTGGTAGGTGACACGCAGCTCGATGGTGATTCATCACAAAGAACCTTTTCCTTGTCGCCTTGTGCTGGGTGGATGGGTCGTCCTGCCTCTGCTCTGGCTGGAGGAGAGGGGCAGGGTGAAATTCTGAGAGCAGGTACAGCAGGTAATTAGAAGGTAAAAGATTAATGAATGTGGAGTACGAGGCGTTGGGCAGGATCTGTAGCCTGCATGAGTCAGAGCTCCACATCATTCTTCTTCTGCTCTTGATGTGTCCCTTTTACAACATTAAATTGCTACAGCTGGTTTAATAGTCTGCGTAAGCAGGTGTGTCATCTTGTATTATAATTTTAACCTATTTAATAACCTCATCCCAAGAACTGAATGCATCCCATACTCGCCTCTGTGGTCAGATATCAGATACCGATATTTGTGCTTGCAGATTAAAAATTCCTCTTTCTTTAAATATTTATGGAATATTTATAGCTACCATTGATATTCCTACTTGATAGAAAACTTATTCATTACAACGTTCATAGAACACAAACAAAGGAGGACAAACAAAGGAGTGAGCGTGAATAAAATCAATGATGTTTTTGAATGAATGTTCACAGCTAGGTGGAATTATGGCACAAGTCTCTTTTTTTGCAGCAGAACGACTCACCTGTGAGATCTCAATCCATCCTGGCCAGAGCCTCTTGAGCCTCTGTGGACCCAGCACAGAACCATCACCTTCAGCACCTGCTGGGTGACAGGTCCCCTTGCCTGACTTGAGTTCGCGGTTCGGCAGCAGCCTGTGGAGGTGGGTAAGTGACCTGCCCCTAGAGCTGCCTCTGCGGGATGCAGAGCTGCGCTGGGAGGGCAATTCCAGGGAAAGTCACCCCGGAAGAGCCGCGCCAGCCGGTTCAGCAGTTCCCTGGGTGGCACCCAGAGGAGGAGGCAGCGCCTTCGTTCCGACATCCTGCACTTCCATCCACTATCTCTTCCATCTCTTCATGCTCTTTCGCAACATTGTAAGCGTACAGCCAACTATTTAATCAGTCCTGCTCATTCTGATATTGAGCAGTTTTCTTATTAAGTCTTTTTTTTTTGTCTCCTCCATACTTAGACCATATAGATTCAGCTTTTATTTTTCTGCTCTCAACAGAAACAAACTTGAAAATTCTCTCCTCTGGTTATTGCCACACAGCTGATGTGTCATGAATTATCTATTAATTTATCTATACTTCAAAAATTTGATCTTAGTTGAGCTGCTGTTGGTAAGTTATTTTGCTGGTGTGTTTGGCCTGAACAAAGCAGGACGCTCGGGATGCACAGTGCCATGTCCTGGATCTGGAAGGTGATGGGAGCTGAGGGCCGGGAGCTTGGGCCCTCTGCATGGTTGGGCCCTAAAGCCACCCTGGGCAGGGTTGTTCTGGGTGCTTGGGTGTCTGATTGTGCCAACAGTCTGGCAGCCTGTGGTTCTCCACAGCTCCTGAATGTTCTTGTGTCATCCCACGTTCTCCATCCCACACTCTGCCCTCGTAATCCCTGTTTACCTCACAGCTCTTCCTGTGGGTGTGGAAATCCCCCTCTTTACTTTTCAGCTCTGTGTGTAAAATATGCCATGTTTCACTGCAAGCTTTTGCCATATGGCAAAGCTTCTCACTGCATTTAAAATCAGAACCGGGTCCTGTTGCTTCTTTGCAAACAACAGCTAGTGCCTTAGAAATCCCTCCCAGGGGCCTTGCCTTCCCAAGGCTGCTCTGAGAGTTACTCTCATTCTACCCCAAACAGGAGATCCAAAAAATGTAGTGATGCCCTGCGTTATCCCAATGTTATTCCTGCTGGGGAGGGCATGGAGCAGAAGCCATAGGCATTTGTGTCATCATTCCTCTTAGGGGATTTTGAGAGGAAATTGGGGAAAATGCATGGGGAAAAATGATGAGTGGTTGTTTGGGTGCAAGAGGAAATGAACAAAGTGTGAGATGCCTTCTCCAGGAAAATCCAACCTGAAATTTAACATGGAACTTGCAGTGGTCAATGAGAGTGTCCTTGGTGTCCGTCCTGTGTCTTTCAGGCATCCTGGAGTATATCTGCTCCTGACAAATGAGCCTTTTTTTACTAATACCAAAATATTTTGTTTGAAAATTCTCTGCACATGTGGCTCTCTGCTCAGCCCAGTGCTAGTGCACAGGAATTAACATCTTGCAGAGAAATCAGTGGGACTCCTGCATCTGACCCCAGGTATGATCCAACTTCCCTTCCATCTGAATTGTATGGCACAAAACCGCAGCAATTCTCTTCCCGCCTCTGCTGCTTTTTAAAATTGTGAATACTGTAAACTCCTGACAAGCTGGGAGCCCAACGCCCATCACGGGCAAGGTTGTTTCAGGATTATTTTATTGCTTCAGGATTTTGTGGTTGCATCATGAAAAAGCCTGCGTGTTAACAGACTTAAAATACCACAAATGTAACCAGAGTAACCTGGCCTTGTTGCAGAACGTGTGCTTGTCAGAGCAAAGAAGCTTGGGCTAAAGGAAAGACAATATTTCCATTTCCTTATTCCCAAGGAGTGTTGCAACAAACCGCAAAGGGGCCAGCGGCCTTGGTTGTCAACATTGAGCCACAGGGGAGCAGAATAAGAATCTCTGAGTTAAATCTGGTGCTGGGGAGATCTGTAAATCCACGATCTCGTGAGACAAGTTATTGGCTTGGATAGTTTCAGACTGACCTGATTTCGTGGTATTAAAACATGGTATAAAAATATATAATGATGACAGTGTTCCTTATGGAATAATAAGCTGAGGACAAAAGCTTTCTCTGCTGCAAAGCTTTTTGTACTGGTAGCTCAAAGACAGTGCCTGCATGTTTTGTTTAAAATCTGTAATAATCCAAAACAAGTCCAGCCCTTAAGAGCAGCTAATGGATAGTGACGTAGAAGAGAGTGTAAATGGGGATCATCTCCCTTCCACAAGGGAAGAAGCATTAGGTATTCCTGGGAATATGAGGTCGGAAAGGGCCGACTGTTGAGTCCATTGTCCTGGTATTTTTGTCAGTGCTATTCATATAGCACTGAGCTCCATCTTAGCACTAGTTAGAGCAAAATCCGTCTCCAAGACATGGCTTGTTACATCTGCATGTAAGCTTAAATATTCCAAGCTCTGACTGGGATTCTCCCAGTAGGTAGGTCTGTTTTTGAGGCAGAAGAACATTAATTATAATTACATTGGGATTATAGTCATTTATCTCATAGGGTTTGAGCATTTAAACCACCAGGCTTGGAACTTTTTAAAATAAAACCTGCAATTTTCTGCAGTCACAGATTTCCAAGGGGTTGAACCCTAAAGATACAAAATATCCTAAGAAAAATGCCAAAACTATGAGGGTTGGTACTACTGGCACCTGCCTTGCTTCCTTGATACTGCATCTTCCGTAGTAAGAGAAGTAATATAGACATAAGCTCCCTACTTTAATTAAAATCTGCCCTTCAGAAGGGAAAATAGCAGGCGTGTGATGATAGACCTTCTGCAATGGGTGAAATAATTAGATGAAAACTGATGATTTTGGATTTAATCAACAGCGCTGGAATAAAGAATCTTAAATAACACCACCTGCCTCTGCTGATTAATAGGATGCTGCTGTGTAAGCAATCCTGGCATACACCTTGGGTAAATATTGCCTGGGCTAAATCTAACCCCCTTAAAGTCAGCCTGGCTGAGGGCCAGAGTTTATCTGTCCTTGGAAATTTATGGAAACTTTTAACTTGAAAATAACTGCACCTGGTTCAAGTGCAATAACTGCTGTATGAGCAAATATTTCTTTCCCTGTTAAAAAAATTTGTGGAATTTAAGAAGTATGAATATTGGAATAAGATATTTTAATGCAGTGATTGTTTGCAGTACGTGACCAAGTTTGGGGCTTTGGGCATTTGACCTGTACGGTCTGTGCAAAGAAAAAGTGAGAAGCAGTCGATTTCCTTAGAGAGCTGCCAATACTGACGGCAGCGGGAAGAGATTCCCGAACTCTTCCCAGGGAGGTGAACACAGAGGCGTGCGGCTTTTAACTGGAAGTGGAGAAGATGGAGGAGGAGCAGATTAGGGACCATTAACAAATTCCGCTAGTTCTCGGTCGTCATTCTTGCACTGAACTGGATCTGCTCCTGTTCGGGGCTGCTTCCATCAGTCAGACCCGACCCGCGTTTCATGATGAACAGCAGTTTCATAGCCCTCTTTTGGGCCTGGTCTAATTCCCTTCTCATCATTGTCAGTCATTACTGAAAAACATAACCATATGCTATTAAACTGCTTTTGGAAGAAATGTTACCGCTTATCTTCCACTTGAAGGTCGTTAGCATTTAATCTACCTTCCTCTTGATACTGAGGAGTGCAGTGTTATATCTGCTTTCATAAATATGGTTCCATATTCTCAAACCTGCATGCGTTGGCTCATTTCTGTTTCTGAATGTACCTGGAAAAGGTATCATTCAGCAGGGATAAATTGGTCCCTGGAGTCGCTTACAGTCTAAGAAAAAGTGTAGTGAAGTGAAGGCTAAAGAAGAGGCATGTCCACAGACCTGGGGTTTCTGCTGCCTACTACCAGAGAATCAAAAATGATATCAATTCTTCCTTTTCAGGAGGAAATGGAAATAATGGAAATAGTGCTGCTAATTTTCCTTGTTTATGGATCTTGATTATAACTGCAGAATTAGTGGTGGGAGAAGATACCTACTCATCCCTAAGCTGGAGTATGAGATGGTAGCCACACTTCCCCACAAAAGAAACCCTGCAGAACAAAAATCAGGTATAAAAGGTGGGCTAGGACAGCAGAATATGGCTATTCCTCTTCTCTGTCATGCCTGTTATCGAAGTAAGGGATTTGGTGGCATTGGTGCTGTTATTTTTAAGTCTACATTCTCTCTATTGCATGTGAACGAATGCATTCAGCCCGTGCCCTTGGTCAAGGGCCTGGAGCCAGCAGAGGGGTCTGCGGAATTGCTCTGCTCCCAGAAAAGCATCGGCGAGCTCCCAGCTGGGCCCTTGGGCCGCTTTAGGCGTGCGGAGCGGCGGGCAAGGCTGGTCTCGTGTTGCTCTCTAGTGGAACAAGCCGGGTGTGCAGGAGCCGGGAGAGGCGCCGGGAAGCGGCCGCCTCGCGCAGGAGCCGGGCGGGCAAAGGAGGAGAAGCTGCTGCAGGTTCCCTCATCGTAGCAGGACATGGATGTTATTCCTGGTGCTGCTCCCAGCTGAAGAAGCACCACGTCCATGCGCAGCTCTGCCCATGAGCTTCCAAATGGGAATCACGAGGGCTTGAGCGTCCTCCGGCCAGGAGTGGCAACCGCGTGGGTCCCTCCTGCTCCTCCCTGCAAACGAGATCTGTTGACCGGCTAGTACTTAGCCTGAGGGAAATAAACATTGTGCATTAGCTGGAGGTCCATTTAAGCATAACCACTTATAAAATATCACTTGGATGTATTTCAATTTGGATAAATGAAACTGCTGGTCAGCGATATGCTGTGTGCATTACGTAGGTTCTTTCAGCTTATTTCGCTCAGCACGTTACCTTAGAGGTAACAGGCACGGGTGTCATAATCGCTTTGAGATGTTAAACATCAAAAAAGAGATTTCAAAGAAAAAGTATAATATCCAGGGAGCTGCAATAAAGCAACCACTTTTCTGTGCATCCCCCAGGTAATTATACTGGGGCTCTTTTTGTGCACCTTTATTTACAGTATAATGTATGTAGCATCTGTTCTTCATTTTAGTATATAACCCTGTGAATTCTGCACTTATCTGCACGTTTGTGGAGCAGATACTCTGTGTGGGGTGGGTACTTGCAGTTGCCTATGATTAGGTTTGTCATTAGTGCCTGTTTGCAGCACAGCCTGGTCTTCCCAAAAGGTCTTCGACCTGCAGCACTTGCTACTGCCCTCGATGTTTCGGCAGCTCCTTTGCTGCAGCCCCACTCTCACGTAAGCTGGGATGTTCCTGGTGTGCTCAATCTGCATTTAGGGACTCCTCCAGTGATTGATTCAATAGAACGTAATAGGTATCATGAAATTCTTATAGTCTTAAATAACTCCCTAAATGGTTATTTATGGGACACTGTAGCTTTTGGATCTTCCTCGCCATTATACTTTAAAGTGCAATAAATCCATATTTAGGTGTAACTGCAGTGCCATCCTGCAGCCGCAGAAAGTAGGGAAGAGCCTCAGCTGGCGGCAGAGGGGCCTGATCTTGTTGCCCCTTGCTTGTTTGGATCTGAGGGATCCCAAATGAAATTACACTGATTTTAGAGAGAGGTTATTTTATTTCTTTGCATCCAATAAACCCTCTTGTTTTAGTATTGTTTTGAAGTCAAACACTTAACAGCCAATATGAACACTTCCTTGTTTTTCTAAATAAATAACCTGTTTGGGTTTTTCTTTTCACACCACCCCATATTTATAGTGCTCATCAAAATTTGAGACCTTGAGGGATTTTAAGCTGAAAGCAGAACAGCTGTAAAGGCAGAATCTGACGTACAGTATTAAAGACTTCGGGTGGTTTTTTTTTGTTTTTTTGTTTTTTTTTGTTTTTGCATTTTGGGTTTTATTTCTTTCAAGCCTTTAATGTATAATTCTTTTTATTGCAAGAAATGCAAACTATGAACCCAAACACACCCCTCGCCCACCAGCTTCCCGACAACTGTCCTGCTATCCTGCCACTCAGAGCAGGGCAGCTCTGACCGTTAGCAGCACAAGATGGAAACAGCTTCTAATCTTTTAATACATAATTTTAATATCTGTTGCAAAAACCTCACATGTGGCTGGCTCATTTTTTAGCGATTGCACATCGTGTAGAGAAGAAAACGACACTATTTTGGTTGAAATAGAATCTGACGGCCTATTAATGTTCTGCTATAGAGCTGTATTTTTATTCTCAATGTATAAAATAAATATGTAATTTTGTACATTTGTGGGAAGAGGAATACAGGGATGCTGAGAAGAACCTGGACAGCAGGGCCCAGAGGGGAGGAAGGGGCTCAGGGACCCAGGGTGAACCAGGACTTCCCTGTGGGAGCGGTGACATTTTCCCGCGTGGGGATGAAGCGGCTGTGGCTGAACCGGGTCCTGCTGGGGTCTCATCTAAGAGACCTGCTCAGTTACTGCAGGAAATCGTGGCAGAAATGTTAATTGCTTTTCACCCAGAAGTGTTAATTTCCTTTTAACACTTTTAACCCAGCCCAAAACCAACTTAATTGCATTTTTCCCACTGTGAGAATATGTGAATATTCTCTTTTCCAGCTTACCTGCTTGATATTTGGGCAGTAAAATTTTATGCCACAGGTTGTTACAAATCCAAATTAGTTTGTGCTGCTCAACTTTTCACTGCTTCCTGCTTTTTTTTTTTTTTTCTATTTCCATTGCAGCTTTTTAGTTTATCTGTCTACCTTGCATATATTCCAGCATACGTTTTTGTGTTTTAATTCACAAACAAGTAGAAGTGAAACTCTCTGGAAGGTCCTGTTTGTGTCTCCTTTATGGATCTCATGTAAAAAACACCCCACTAATTTCATACAAAATATCTTTACAGAGCACATTGTGTCCCGCTGTGTGCAAAGTGCCAGCCAAAGCAAGGATCCTTCGAGCAGCAGGTGTATTTCTTGCTTTAGCTCTGGTGTATCACAGAAATGACATTAAATCCAGGGCCATCAAACTCTGGTAGCTACAGAGGCAACATTGCAAAATGCAATTTTCCTTAAAAAAGCAATATCCCGATTGAGCAGCTTATTTTGCCACTGCCAATTCCTGATTTTAAACCAATACAAGGATATTACTCCAATCAATTTGATTGCATTTGAAGATATTTAGCTTGTGCTGGGGTTGCTGCAACTCTTCATTCATGTGGATGATGCAGTGGCCATTAGCTCTGCGTTGGTACAGTTTGCAGTATAATGCACCCGTGAGGGTTAAATTAAATTAACATTAGAAAGCGAACA
>JAVCKT010127157.1:6978-19658 GCA_032273925.1 Rhynchotus rufescens
ATTAAAAAAAAAAAAAAAAAATATATATATATCTTAAAAAAAAAAAAAAAAAAAAACAGTACTCCAAGTATTTTTAGGAGGTCAGTTGGTCTCACGGGGACCTGCTAGCAGTGCCACCATGTACCCAACAGGGACAAAACCAGCCTCTATATCCCCTTAGGGCTCCTCATCCAGTCTTGCAGCTTGCTTTACTGCATGATATATCTCAGGGCCACATGCTCCTTTGGGAGAGATAAAAGGACCTTGGCATTTTATTCATCCCTATAAATCCCTCTGCTCACCCAAGCTGCTTCCCAAGCGAAATCCCAGCCTCCAGGTGTGGAGGTGCCACAGGAGATGAACGCGGGTTGGGATGTGCAATCAGCACTTCCATAAACTTTCACGTTACCCAAAAGCAATTTTCTGGGTTTTTTTATTTCTTGTTTTTTCCCCCTCTTTCTTCCTAAAGTCTCCGGCAATCCCTGAAGTTGCCCTGGAGGAAGGAGAACCTGTTGCAAGCACTGCAATGTATTAAAGACAGGTAAGACTGCAGAAAATGGGTACAAAAACGGCTACAAAAACCAGCATCTGATGCAAGAGCCCACGAGCACATAAGAGACGCTGCCAAATCTGCAGCTACTTCAACTTCTTTGCTCTTAACTCCTTCTCCATATTCATCTTCCCCAAATGATCCATATTGGAAATTTATGCCTGACCCTGTATTAGGAACGGCAGTAACTGTCTCTTCCTGAACGTACCATGGAGCTCCAGCACATGCCTGTCGAGTGCCCTAAGAGGCTGCTGAGAATCATTTTCTAGCACATCGGAAAGGACAAACTGTTTTTATGAGCGTGCATTTTATAGTCTGTTTTTGCAAATTAAAAATAAAATGGTTCCCCAATGGAAGCTGGATCATTCCAAGTTTCAACCCGACGAAGACCGGTCTTGGTGTTCCTTTTAATGCACAAAAATCTCAGAAAAATTGACTCTGGAGAAAAGCTGACGATTCCGTGTGCCTCTTGGGAAGGTAATTTGTGGTTTGTTGCAGATAACACAGAAAGTTAAGTTTGAAACCATCAGCAGCAAAGTCTGCCCTTAAATCTAAATGGGAGCATAAGAGAGTGGAGAATTTCTTTACGGGCTCCAGGTACCTACCCAGGGGCTGCAGGGGGACAAGGAGGCCTTGACCACAGTGTGTTCATGCAGTGATTGCAAGCAGCTTCCTTCTGTGCATCCATCCCTTCTTCCAAGTCTTTCCTTTTCTTCTCTCCCTCAGCCAGGAGCCTTCCCCTGCTTCTGGAGACCTCTTGCCAATGCTAATTGGCAATTAATTTGCCACTCCGTGATTAACGGTTCTTCTTCCTGGCGGCCATGCAGTGCAGTGTTAATCCCAAGGACCACTGAGCTGGGTCCTCTTGAACCCAAGCAAAACTTCTTTGCTGTGGGGTGACTGAGCACTGGATCAGGCTGCCCAGAGAATACGAGAAGTCTCCAAGCTTGGAGAGATCCAAACCCAGTCAGGATGTCGTTCTGGGAGAGCTGCTGGAGGGGACCTGCTTGAGCAGGGGTTGGCCCAGGTGATCTCAAGAGGTCCTTGCCGACCCCAGCTACTCTGTGATCCTGCAATGGACCTCCTGGTAGATCAACCTCTCCTCAGGCAGCTCTTCAAAAAGAGCTCAGATGGACTTAGGTGCCTACAGTGAGAGCTGCACTCAAGCAACCACAAGCAATTCTGCCCCCCAAGGGCCATGACCACCATACATCAACTCTGACACCAGCAGAGAGAAGCAGGCTCAGACCATCTAGACTGGTACTGGTGGAGCTGTCCCTGACAGCCAGAATGGCTGATCCAACGCTCCGCATCTCCTCAGCTTTAGTCCTGCAATAGGAGGTCTGAATACTATTTACATACCTTGATTCCTTCACCAGTACAACGGGGAATAAGTGATTCTTCCCCTTCTCCAAGGGTCTTAGCTGTGCCAGAGAACCAGCATTTCCATCCTAGCAAAGAGCTTTCTCTGCAGGTCACCAAAGCCACTGCTTCACTCAAGAGCCCCTTTGCAGGAGCTCTTCAAACTCCAATGTCAACGCTCAGCCAGCAGCCACCACTGAAAGCACCTGCTTCCATATTCATTTCACAGCAAAACCCCAGGAAGCGGCAAGGCCGGCACGATAATACCCATTACGGATATTTAATGCAGTAATTTCAAACCTAATTAACATAATGAAGCTCCGTCTCGTCAGGAAAAGTAATCTCAGAACAACTGAGCTAAAGGTGACGGGGCTGGAGCACATAACAGGAATGCTAAACACTGACGGAGCAAACGGAGAGATGGGAACCATTTCCATAGGAGTCTTTGTCAAAAAACAACCCTGCTCTGTCCCCACGCACGCACGAGGATATTGGATATTTATTAGCTATATTTTGATACTGCCCCAAGGGAGCAGCACGGAAGTCTTGGCATAAAAGACACTGAGCAGACTCAAAAGATCAGGTCCTGCAGCCAGGCACTTGAGGCACAAGCTCTGTACGCAGAGCCTGGTGTCACCAGCTCAGGTGTCACCTTTAAGTTGTCAAATTAGCAGGAAGCTGCGGCACGAGGGAAAGCCAAAAGCTGCTCGGATGCTGCAGCAACAGGAGGCAGCGCCAGGGACCGCTCCAGGGAATGGGAAGCTCTCCCGGTTCTGCGGTTTCCTTGGGAAAGCGCCGCGACCTGCGGAGCAGAGAGGGAACAACCTTAGGGCCTCGAGTGCCGACAACTCCGGTGTCTTGATGCTCCGATCTCCCCGGAGACCGGAGCCACTAATTAACAGGCAGTCCTGGGATACAGCCGAGCTGTTAAGATATTTAGGATTCACTTAATTACTTCAACCTCGGAAGCATCCCAAAATTACAGCAGCAAGAGCTTCTCATGGTGTCCCCCTCGCACGACAACCCTGGTTACCTCTTCTCCAACCTCCTCGCGGTGCCTCCAGCAGCAGAGATCTCCTCGGGAGAGGTTTCTGGCCGCCTCGCTGATTTTCAGTGTTAGGATGTAATAAAAAAGGAAATTCATGAATTGGCTGCTGCAATTTGAGGGAGATTTGTGGCCATAGCAACATTACTATAATCTACACAGCGAGGAACAAAAGCTGCTTTCATCCTGTTTTTCCCAACCCTCCCGACTCCAGCGCTAATGCCAGACAACAACATCCCGACACCCTCGGATCCTGAACAGCCACACGCGGCTCCCGCTTCCTACCCTGACACCAAAAAGGGGACTCCAAGGAGCATCCCACCAACGGGCCTGGAATGGAAACGGAAGGTTTAATTGCACTAAAATGGCTGGATTCTTCTAACCCCACTGGAAACGCTCCCCTCGTCTGAGAGCGACCACTCTCAGCAGAGCCTTCCTCACTCCTCCGCTTCAGTCGGATCCAAAAGCCAACGTGGAAGGGAAAGAAAAGGGGAAAAGTAAATAACTAAAAAGGAAAATATCCCATAAGCTAAACTGTAATAAGGAAGGAGGATAGGAGAGCTTATTTCGGTCTGTCTCAAGCTTGAGATTTGGTCACAGCTGAATCCACTCTAAAAGCCAGCGACCTTTTGCTGGTTTCCATTTGCTGAGGGTAAAACAGTGCCAAGTCTTCGCAAAATGCACCGAGGTCCTCAAATGGGGAGAATCCCCCCCAAAAATGAGGCCTGTGACTGTTCAAAACACTTGTGTGGGATCAGCTGCCCATCACAAGCTGCCCAGGGTACCTTGAGGAGCAGCCAAGTGTTTTGGGATCATTTCCATGGTGCTTCCCCAGCCTATGTTTATATGAATCAATATCCAAGGGCTGACAGGAGCTCCAGCCTTCCCCAGGCTCCTCAAGGCCACGGGTTTTATTATATTCGGCACCTAATGTCCTCAACTTGCTGTGAAGGTGCCATGAGCTGCTTGCCATTCAATGCAAAATACAGCTGTCTCCTCCTGAAGTGCCTCCACTCCCACTTCTTCACAGGGAAGCTCTGGATCTTCCTAAGTTTTCGACCAGGCATTTCAGAAAACACAGATTTTCCAGAAGAGTCACTGGAGTTTCCCTTCGATGCAAGAGCAACGTAACCTAGGAAGCTCCACAAGCAACTTAAAGATCTTTAATTGACCTAAGTAACTCTAATTTCCTGGTAGGTTCCCTGAAAAACTTGCAAATTTATGGTAGCTGAAACAATTAATGCCCGTTGGCTGCCTACATAAGAGTTGGTTGACATGCCTCAAACATGAAGCTCTAACAAGTTCAGTACTCGTGGTGGATTTCTCCCAAAAAAATAATATTTTTTAAAGTATTCCAGTTCTAACCATGCTATAAAAGCCCCCTAGCTAACGAGGTATCATTTAATGTAACCTATTTTTTAAAACACTGCTTTTGCTCACAGAAATTTCTCCTCCAAAGCTGAAGGAAATGAGAGGTCTTCTAAAATGAGAATTGATTTAGGTTAAAAATAATAATAGATTTGAGAAATATCCAGCCCTTGGCTCCCTCTTTTGGCTCTAATTTAATGCTCCAACACAAGGGGGGGAGCACTCACTGCAAAGGTCCCTGTGGGAATCAGTGCCCACAGGTTTGCAGCTGGATTTGCTTTAGTTTCTAAGCAAAGGGAGCCACGAGAATATAAACACGTTAAATGCAAAAAGGGAGTTCACAGCAAATTAAGTTATCAGGCTAATTAAGCCATATCTCATCAGGCTATTTATCCTTTATCTAATAA
The DNA here is from genome assembly GCA_032273925.1 of Rhynchotus rufescens. Taxonomy (NCBI): domain Eukaryota; kingdom Metazoa; phylum Chordata; class Aves; order Tinamiformes; family Tinamidae; genus Rhynchotus; species Rhynchotus rufescens. Next base: position 11,690 of record JAVCKT010127157.1, read on the forward strand.
TTGATTATTTGAATACTCCGGGCAGGCAGCAGTATAGTTTAGTTTTCATCCTCAAGATACAAGGATGTTCTCAGTGGCAGCTGAGAACAGCTGAATATTCGATGCAAGCTTCATTTTTTACTTACAGGCTGAAATCATCATCAAAACGATGATTTTCAAGGCCAAAAAAAAAGCTGCCCATCCACTGTAGAGGTACGTGAGAGCTCTGCGCTGGAGCTGCTTGGCACAATTAAAATTCTGTAACGTATTTCAGATAAAAAAGATCATTTCTCAAATGCACAAACATGGTCTAACTTTAAAAGAATGTACAAGTGCTTCTGTGGAGCCAAATTCCTTCTCGTTTTCACCTCAATGATGCTTGAGATGAATGTGGGTGTCTCCTGCTCAGAATCTCACCTAGCAGCCATCTGCTCCAGTTGGAGCACATTGGAGTGTTCCCTTCCCGACGAAAATTGGAGAAAAAAACGAGATTTCTAAAGTCGAGGCTCCCCAAAAGAGCAGTAACTTGAGATGAGCAATTTTACTTATATCTCTTTTCTCCCAAGGGCCCATAAAAGCAGCCTCTCTCCCTTCTCACAAAGATCCAAGTGCTTATTTTTCTGCTTATCTCCAGTGCTTGCTTTGACAAGGATGAGTGGAACATCTGCCAGCAAGGATGACTTCAACATGGGGATTCAAGAGATACAAAGCAGACTTTACCAGAAAGCTGAGATTCAAGTTCTAGGCAAGATATTCAGCCTTCAATACTGCCACAAAAGAGAAGCTCTTCCCATTTCCTAAGTTTTCACCTGTTTTTGCCCATTTTTCATTGTTCAAGCATCTCTAAGACCTTTAAGTTTTGCAGAAATGGTCAACTTCTCTATCGTGGATTTTAGAGGACCTGTGATTTCCTCAAAGTACATAAGAGACTTGTATTTAGTTCTTTGTTGTGCTGGAAATGACCATGAATTGGTGAAAAACAATTTAAAACCTAGCCTAACTCTGCTAAACTCTAAGCTTTAGAGTGTGCAGAGGGCTGAGAAAAGCAGATTTTGTTGGACAACGTGGTGGATGTGCTCTGCGTAGAGAAACACAGAGGCTGATGTGATAAATGATACCAAACATTTGATAAATGATATTAAATATTTGATAAATGATACTCAACCCTTTGGTGACACATCCACGGTGCCAAAATGGGACAGGGCAAGTCAACACCTTACGGCAACGACAAAATTCCTGGGCTTAAATAAAGCGCTTCCTTCACTATAGGAGCCCTCAGTAGAAATTACTCTATTTTAACCAAAAAGCCATTAATAAGAGCCAATTAGTTCCACCACACCATACCCCGTGTGCGCTCATTCAGCAGAAGGGTGACCTTCTTCCAAATTAGCTTCGTTAAAATTAAGGAAATTAAGACAAACCTTTAGGCAAGCTAATTCTGTGCAACAATCACATTGCATCAGCCTCAAAGAAGGAACCTGAAAAGTAGAATTCCAATGAGTTTCCCTGAATTCCAAACGTGGGAGAACCACGAAGGGTAAGGGGCTGATGTGAATCTTTCCTGAAAGCCCAATTTGAGTGTTAGCAATTTTAAAAAGCCTTTCGCAGAGCCTTTTTGGACAGAAAATTAGTGTTTGGGAGAGCAAAGCAACGGTCCTGACTTCCCAAGCATCTGCAGTATAAATTCAGGGGGACTTGTGTGCAAGGAAGGCAGGAATTAATCCAATATTCCACATCCACCACAAAATAAATGTTATTAATAATAATAACAATAAAATTAATGTTATAGCTCATTTCCCTGCTTTCTGAGCAGCAGGCTGGTTACAAAAGGCAACACCCAGCATGGAACCACCGCGGGTTAAGGAAATGATGGCAGAATCTAAAAGAAAGAAAAACCTCCCCCAAAAGACAAGGGCCAAAAAAAAGGAGCAAGGAAACTACTGAAATCCAAACTGGCCACGAGGCATCAACACCCCCTTGGTGACAGCAGAGGAGTTTTTCTTGGCACGGCCCGTGGCAGCTGGAGGAATAATTGCAAAGCTGAGTGCGAACGCCTAGGATATGTTCTTGCCTTGAGATTTACAGATGAAAGATGCGATGCACAAGCACTTGGCAAACGTTAATTAAACCCACGCAGCCCCTTTTGGCAGGGTATTTATCCTTATTTTGCAGAGAGGGGGGCGAATATGTAGCAGGCTGCAAGGTGGTGCAGCTGAGACCCAGCACTGTTGGTGCAAATTTAACGCGGAGCGATAAGTTCAAGCAGGGAGGACACGTGAGGAGTGAAGGGGGCAGTGAAATAATTGTCTAAAATTATGCAGGTATAGCAAAAGCAAGCAAAAAAAGAGGTCAAAAATACCCGAGACATCCATAGAGAAAATCCAGCCATTATTTGCTGGATGGACATGGGATTTTTCTTTGTTTGAGATAAGGGTCAACTTGGTGGATCTACAAAGAGTAGCTGAGAACATCTGCAAGGATGGGAAAAGCGCGTGCAAGCGCACAGCATGGGCTGAGAAAATAACCCAAAACGTGGCCAACACCGGTGATTCTGCCGTGGGAATAAGCCCGTTTGGAGCTCTTCCCCCTTCAGAAAAGCCCTCAGGGCAGCTCAGCCCACATCTAATGCAGCTGGAAATAAGTTTCCTTTCCAATTGCATCATTAAATGTAGGAATAAGGGGAGTGCGCTCAAAGGAGGAGATGCCCAGTGGTGTTAGCACAGAGGCTGCTGAACTGCAGCACAGCTGGGTGAAGAAGTCACTTTTGTCACATTTAGGGTAAAATCTAGGCCCCTGGGCCCTTAGTTTTGGAGCTAAACTGACTCTGCATCACAAGGTAGATGCCAAAAGGTTAGTAAAGGTGCCTAGTGCAGGGCCAGGCCTGGCTATTCCCGGGCTCGTGCTAAGGTGCTGAGCACATTTCTGGCCTTCCCACGCAAATCCATAGTTGTGCGCCTGCCAACTCTTTATCGCTTCCCCTCTCCCTCGTGTGCAGTATTTTTTTTTTTTAAAAGAAACGTTGCCCAAGGTCATGCTCAGCAAGGACTTCCCCCTCAAAACACAACGCTGAAGAAACTATCACCGTAACATCTGGGAATGCCACTGAAAGCCTCGTGATAAGAGGCAGGGCACATTTTTGGCCTTCCCACGCAAAGCCGGGGTTGGGGCACCTTGCAGATGCCACCTTGCATCCATCCCTGACTCCAGGGCCTCCTAATATCACTTTATCCGGGGATATTGGCATTATCTTTTAAGTCAAAGTAGTCTTTTTTTTTTTTTGCAATGTGCAAAATTATGTATTTCTAGAGAGCTCCTCGCCCTCCTGCTGCCCCTCGGCATCCCGAGCAGCTCTGGGCGCTCGGGGACGGAGGACAGGGCCCCTCTGCAGCTGCTGAGCCCATAAACAGGCACCGCAGTCACACGGAGCAGCCGCTTCCCTCCCGACAGAGCCTTCCAGATCATCCTTCCTAATGACTCCGGAAGGATCGCGGGGAGGGAGCGCTTTACAGGCAGCGAGCTCCATTAAGGATCCTGCAGCACCCGGCCAGGAACTGCAAACCAAATTTGCTTTTATTTTTTATTTTTAAGCTGGCCAGCGCACGCCAAGCGTTGCGCAGCACGGGCCGGGTGTGCCCCATGCTGAAGCAAAAGCAGCTCTTTGCAAGAGAGGTGTTTTAACTGGGGATAATGGGACGTGGAAGCAGCAATTTTATAATGGTTTTCCCCGTAACATTTATCACGGGAGGGAAGGCCAAACAGCTGCCTGCAAATAACCTGCAAACGCTGACAGCATGAGCAGGACGTGGGACATCATCTGGCTTCCTGCTGCAGCTCTGCTCACCTAACTGCTGAAAAGGGGAGATTTCTGCCCCTGCTTCCAAACCTGGGTCCACACCGAGCTGATCCGGACAGCAGAGCTCAAAGAAAAATCTCTTCCTGGAGAATGAAGTAATCAGATGTATAAGAGAAGTTGCACAAAAAAGATCAGTGGGAACAGGAGGCTGAAGCCCTTCCCTCCAGCGCCAGCTACACTTTGTATTGGCCGAGCTATAATGCACAAGCACATTAAATTCAGATAGCTTGATGGTTACCAAGCTGTATCTCACTTATGTCCATTATTCCTCTTCCAGCCCAGGAAGGTTACGCTCTTATAAATGCTTTTATACCCCCCTAGCTCTGTTCACTCTACGGGAGCAGACATCAATCACAGTCAAAGGGCTTCAACTTTGGAGCGCAGACAAAAGTGGGACAAAACTAATGGTGCTGAAGGACGGGCTGCCCACGGAGGGGAGTGATCAAAGGACGGCGGGGACAGGGGGAAAAAACCTACAACTTCCCTGGCTTTGGGTCACCACTCATTAGTGCTCGGAGGAGAGTCGTTTCACGTGCTATAAATTATGCCGCTCTTTGCTCGTTTTTGCTCATTTTCTTATCATCCATCTCGGGCGGCATCAAAGACCCTTTCCCAGAGCCCAATGGGAACATTTGCTCAGAGTGAACAGCAGCAGGAGGAGGAGAAAAGTAGCAAGAGGAACTTAAAAATAAAAAAAAACAAGAGGTACAGCAATTGCATCCGATCTCAGCACTCACTTTTCCAAGCTGCTTTCTGCATTGCCACCTCCTCCTGAAGAGGGAAACCCTCTCCAAGCACCAGCGCTCCCCAGGTCGCTCTTTCTGTGCTGATGCTGATCAGGGATTTCTGGCAGACTTTCCCGTTCAGCCTCTGCTCCATTTAAAAGAACTTTCTGCAAAGCACAAATACTGTGTTTGAGGCCGACATCTAATCCTTTTAATGTAGACTATTAAGCAAAGCTCAGTGTTTAATAGCTAGTAGCCAACTTCTGACCCATTTTCTTTGCCCAAATCACAGCTTCAAGAGCGCAGCTTTCATGCAGATTCTTTTTTCTTTAAATATTTAAGAAATTTGTTCCGGCACTGAAATTATATCCAACATCAGCCAGTAGTATCCTACTGATATCTCTTATGAGGACCTGGTTGTGGGGTCCCTTGGAGATGCTCAGAAGCATCTGGACACATCTTGGACAACCTGCTGTAGGTATCTTGTTTGAGCAGGGGGAATGGACCACATGAACGTAGAGGTTTTTGCTGGTTTAAAACATTTCACTCTAAATTTTAAGCGTCATTTTCCCAGCAACAGGTCCCTAGGAAACAAGCACCTTGCAGCCATCAGCAAGAAAAACATCCTGACCTGCACCTGCCTGAACCCTGCTGCGGATAGGGACCAAAAAACACACCTCCAGAAGGGAAAATTTTAATATTCTTGTCCTGATCTTCGCTAGAAGCACCACTGATTCCCGCTCTTCTTCCTCTGAGTCGCAGCAGGAGGATGAAGGAGCTCAAGGAGGAAGAAACAAGGTTTTCTGAGCAGAAACAGCTGCTCCCTCAATAGAGGCTGATGGAGGAGCTACCTCTATCAGCAAGTGCCTTTTCAAGAGGACTTTATAACCTCAGACACGACTGTTCAGCCGCGTTTCCCCCCTAATCAGCAGTCAATTACTCTGCAGAGCAAGGACAGGACTATTCCATAAAAAAAAAAACCCTCCCTCTGCGGATCAGAGCACCAGGAAACTTCCCTGCTTGGGCCAGAACCAGGAGGATTTCGCTTGGGCTTCCCAGGACCGGGGAAGAGAAAGGAAACTTCTTATTCAAGAAAAGGGTCCTGCAATCCACACAAAAAGCCTTGTTTTCTTTTCTTTTTCCAGGGTGATAAAGACAGTTAAGAAGGAAAACAAGAGGATGGGCCCTAAAATGCCCCATGGTTCTTTCAAGTAGGACTTGAAAGATCCTTCAAGAGGAGGAAAACCAGAGCTACACCACAATTGTCAAAAGGAAAGAGGATGGTCAAAGAAACAGGCACTTTCTCCACATTTAAATGAGATTTATACTTTTTAAGCTGAAAATAGACTCCGAGAGCGCCACGGCAGGGATGTACAGAACCCAAAATAGCAAACATGCCAGCAATCCCCTCTGCAGGAGTTTATTAAATTAAACTAGTTGGCAGCAGGTTCAAAGTGACCAAAAGGAGGTGGTTCGACGCACAAGGTTGTTGTTAAACTGAGAAATGCCTTGCGGCAGGAAAGCGGCCAAAATCATATGGGGGTTCAAAAAACAACTTAATAAAATAGATGAGAGGAAAAAACCCCAGGGTTGTTTACTACAAAAATACCTTCCCTGGCTCCGAGAGCTGCCAACCGCCGGAGGCTTCGTTCCCTCTGGAGAAGGAACACAGCAGGAAAAGTCACCCCCCTCCAGGACCTTTCCCAAGGCCACTGCTGGGGACAGGATGGCCCTGGGGCCTCCCACACCTCAGGGACTCATGTGCAATTCAATAAAGCAGCAGTTACCTCTCTTGGCCATTAACGAAGCTGTTCCCTGCAAAGGTTTCCTCCTCCAGGCCGTTACCAAGTTGCTTTGGTGGGAGAGGAATCTCCTCTTGCAGGATTTTGATGGGGTAGCGGAGCACATGGCAAAGCAGAAGCCCTGCTGCCTTGGGGCTCTTCCCATTCCCTCAACCAGATACACATCCATCCCGAGGGGGAAAAGGCTGTGGGATCGGCTGGAAGGAACAGCTTTGCTGCCAAAGAAAGCCTCACGTGACGCTGGGGGAAAAGCCTCCCAAAAATATGTTCCTCTTTATTCCTGTGCCAGATTTTTAGGCACGTGGTGCCATGGAGACAGTCTGCTCTAAGGACGACTCGTTAACGATTCCCTTGAAATGCATTATTTTCTAACCCTGCACAACGGCAATCACAAAAAGATCTCGTTTCCAGCATGTCACCCCATCACCAGCTCTCTGCAAAGAACAGCCCTTTGCTCAGCTATCTCCTACCGATATAAATTCAGATTCACACTCTTTTTGCCTTAATCACCACCTTCTGCTTTGCAGAGGAACCCCAAACCCCAAATCCCCGTCTGCCACATTCATTCCTGCAGCTCCCAAGCCTGCAAACGCTGCTCAGGTGCTCAAGGTCAATGCTGAGCCTGCTGCACGCGCCTCCAGCTGCAGAAAAACGCTCCGCAGGCCAAATTCTGCCCTCAGGGAAACCTCCGCAGCCTGCACAGCTGCCAGGCTACAACTCACTGTGTCCTGCTTAAAAGATGTGCAAGGAGGAAGATAATTCAACGGTATCGACTGCTTTCAGCTGCTGCAGTCAGCAGATCTGACTCTAAACCCACATCGGGATCAGATCTGTCGATTAAGGCTGGGGCACGATGGCACCGGTGGTCAATAAGAGCATCGTTTGCTCTTCACCTGCCCTCTCAGCCACTTGCAGTTTCCCTGGTCGTCATCACGTTTGGTTCAACAGCCAAATTTCAGTGGAGACCCCACAGTGCTCGGCGCGTTGCCCGACTCGAGCAAAAAGACTGAATCCTGCAGTCCATGAACCAAAGACGTCTGGCACATCAAGCTATACTGCTCAAACAGCTAAGTAAAATTAAGAAACCAAAAATACATAAGCCTCAAGTTGCCCTTTTTGCAGAGAAAAGGGCAAATCCACCGCCTTTCTCACCTGCTCTGCCCGCACACTCATTCCTTATCGTGAAGCCGAGTGTCCTTCCCGCTCCCAAACAACTACAGAAGCAGTTACCATTTCGGGGTGGCTACATCACTGCAGGAGACAGGTCAAGATGGTCCAATTAACCAGGATTTATTAGTTAAAAGCCAGAAGCAGGCTTAAAATATTTCTAGACATCTCATAAAGCGTCGGCTAGTTATTACTGCCCATTAGTGTGCACGCAAGATATTTTAATGTGTAAAACCTCCCCATGAAATGGTGATTTTCCCTTCAGGGCAAGAGAAAATGCCACCCTGACCACAGTCTGGACAACACTTTCGAGTTCTCTCTGTCTCTTCCCAACTCATGAGTAAAGCCAAATAAATTTCCCCATTTGCCCAATTTCACAGCATGCCTCTATGAGCGACTCCTACATTCACCGCAGAAGGTCCTTCATCCTTCTCCCTCCTCCT